>BQNB010191205.1:1421-11718 GCA_026074375.1 Tanacetum coccineum | reverse complement strand
AATCAAGCGTTCTAATTGGTCTAATTTTTAAATTCATATGATTCAATTTGATAGAAAACTTCGAAATGATGTAATTCTTTTATTATATAAAAGATTTCTTGCTACAACCAACCAATATCAATATCAATCAGTTTGTGTGGGTAACCTCCTGCTACAAGTTCCATATTCATTTCTTCCAAATCTTAACCCAATTGACTTCATCATCCCAATATCAATCAGTTCAACCAACCAAGAGATAACCCACACAAATAAAAACTCAACCCAAACAAATAAAGATCATCACTTGTTTGGAAAACCAGTAAATATTCTTTCATCAACATCGATGGAATAAAGCTTATTGCGTTTTAAAAGTGAATACCTGAAGATGCATGTGGGTTGAATCAGACATGAGAATGAATAACGATAAGGAGTTTGATTGGTCATTCCTAGTGTGACATGTGGCTAGGTTGGATCTAATATTTGAAAGTCACAAGATGAACCGATCGTGAGCATCTCTCTCTTCACTTTGTGTACTTTGAATATAATATTGATTTATTGTGTCCTTTATACCTCTGATCGGTTAGATGAGAATCATGGATTAACATAGTCTTACAAGCATGTTATTGGACAAAAATCAATCCTTCAAACACATTGCTTCTCTTTGAACAAACACACTAAAAACAAGGAAGAGCGAAGCCCAACTTTTTATTCTTCGGATCAAAGAAAAAGAAATTATTCTCCATCTGATAAGTCCTGATCACAAAACCTAAATGTTGATTGCCGGATTCATGATACCGAAATATTTTTTACAAAATACTGTTAAAAGAAAAATGACTTTACCATGTTGTTCTCCAGAGGTTATAGTGCGGTCAAGTCAATGTAATAAACAAATTTTGTACTAGCTTGTTGCTTTAAACTATGTTAATAAAGAGGTTTTGTTGCTCGCGCGTTGCCGCTTAGCCACTTTTTATTCACACTTGAGTGGATGCACAACACAAAAGAAATGCCACATGAATAAAATGTTTTTACACAAAAGAATGTTTCTTTACATGTTACAATTTATATAAAAGAAAAACAAGGATCCGAGATAACGGATAGAACAGGTAGGCGATCAATGATATCCAAATGGGGAATTTTGATCTTAAACTAGCTACGGTGCCCATGATGCTACACACTATCAACACAATCAACACTTCAGCTGAGAATTCCCATGTCAAGCCTCGGATATATATGACCGCCAAAAGAACGAAAAATCCGAAAACATTGCTCGTCTCCGACTGCAAACTATAAAAAACAAAGCACGTAAACAATCATTCCTCAAGAAAAACAACCCAATATGAGTCAATTGTAGTTAGATTCATTTAGTGATGTGCCAATTTCAACCAAAATTATGTATAAATGAGTCAATTTTATGTTTCATCCTACATGAGTCAAACAAAAATAATAACCAAATGGATCACGATCCGATCCATCACCGATCCGACTAAATGGAAACATGGTCCGTTCCACATCCAGCTAGTCGAAATTGATGGCTAAGATCCAGATCGATCCATTTAAGTTTTGATTTTCGATTTTTTTTTATTTGGTTATGGTTTAGGATTTTCGTAGCTCACCAACACAATAATCGTTAACTTCATATAAAAATTTATCAACCACATAAAACATAATATGAGTAAACTTTGATTACATAATGTTTATTGGTTCAGGTAAAGTGAAGTATTAGCATATAAGCATTGCAGTTTTTATAACTTTTGATTTAGGCTTAAGCCACTAGTTGGTATTGTTAAGTTATGTTTTAGGATAACCAGAATTCTAGAATATTATATTGAGTTACTAGTGATCAACAGTTTGAGTTTATTTCTACTATGAAAAATAAATGCAGAGTACATTATGCTGAAAAAAGATCCAAACTCATATCATAAAAATGTACTTGATAACTCAAAATAAACCCATAGGAATGTGTGTGTAGAACTGCAGATACCTAATTGCAAGATCAACCCAGAGCGTTAGACCTTTGAATTTCAGTTATTATAATAAAACGGATTGATGCATTGAATCCCTTGTAGGATTAATTGATCAATTGTTTGATCTATTGGTTCATATAAATTAATGAATCGGAACGAATTTGGATCATGATCCGATCCATTCACATGCCTATGTTTTTTGAAAAAAAAAATTGTAAATATTTTTGGTTTTATCATTTTTATAAGAGGAAGGAGTATGGTGGCGGTGGGGGCTCGCCATATCCGACGTGGCCTCGTCACAGCTCTCGCCACCACACCACCATCGCTCGCCATAGCCCAAAAATCCACTATCTCGCCATAGCCATGGCTTAAATAACGACAAAATGTATATATCCGTTAACAATATATCCGTTGCATATTTTTAATTATATTAATTTTTTTTAATTTATACCCACTTTTACACTATAAATACTACCTCATTTTATCAAATTTTACACAACTACTCTTTCAAAACACTACATCTTAAAATCAATAAACATGATGAGTGATTCAGATGGTGGTGATTTGTCCGATGTTGATGATTTCGATGATCTTGACATGATTATGCAACAAGTTCAGTCAGAGCAACAACAAGAAGAAGAAGCAGAACGGGTGCGCCACCGAAACTATATCTACCGGGAACGTTTAGATGCGGAAGCACGTTTGATGGCGGACTATTTTGGTCCTCACCCAAAATATCCCGAGTATTATTTTCGAAAACGATATCGTATGAGCCGTACACTATTTTTAAAAATAGTCTCAGGTATTGAAAATTACATTCAAACTCACCATCCTCTTCCTTCGCATTTCGATTTCTTTAGAGTCCGACCCGATGCTACGGGTCTACCAGGTTTTAGTGTTATTATGAAATGCACATGCGCCATACGCCAACTGGCATACGGCGTAACACCTGATTCATTAGATGAGTATTTACAAATGGGTAACCATTGCGCACGCGATTGTCTAGATTTTTTTACTATGTGCGTTATCGATCTGTTTATGCCCGAGTATTTACGAAAACCTGACTTCAATGACATTCAAAAGTTATACACTGCACACAATAATATTTATGGTTTTCCGGGAATGTTTGGAAGCATTTATTGTATGCACTGGGAATGGAGAAATTGCCCAAAAGCATGGCATGGCCAATTTGCTAGAGGTGATAAAAAGTACCCAACTATAATGCTTGAGGCTGTTGCTTCATATGATTTGTAAATTTGGCATGCATTTTTTGGGGTAGCGGGTGCAAATAACAATTTAACCGTTTTGTATAATTCTCCGTTATTTGACGACCTTCTTGATGACATCGCCCTCGTGGCTCCGTTTGAATGTAACGGGGTTACATTTGAAAAAGGGTATTATCTAGCCGACGACATTTACCCACAATGGTCATCTTTGCAAATTCAAAGAAGAATGCGTTATTTAAATGGAAACAAGAAAGTGCTCGAAAAGACGTTGAAAGAGCTTTTGGGGTTCTTCAAGGACGTTGGCATATTACATGTCAACCGGCGCGTGCTTGGACCGTCAACAAGCTACGCAGAGTCATGTACACTTGCATTATATTGCATAACATGATTTTAAAAGATCAAAAGTTTGCGTTATCCGAGTTTGACCAGCAAAATTATATTTGCCCGCAAGCAAATATATTAAAGACATGGGTTTCATCTACAACATCAAAGAAGAAAATCCAAAGAAGAAAATCTAAAGAACTACGTGATAAACAAACACACGCAAAGCTTCAACGTAATGTCATTGAGCATCTTTGGCAACAACATCAACATGAAGATTAGTTTATTTATAATTTGGTGTATTTTTTATAAATTTTCGCATTAGTTTTTAAATTTCGCAATGTTTTATTTTTATTGTAATGTATTTTGTATTTTTATATTAATGAAATGAATTATGTTTGTGTGAAAAATAATGGAAAATAAAATAAAATTGTGGGTGGTGGAGCCCAAGTGAGGAGATAAGGGTGTGTTATGAGTGAAGGGTATTTTTGAGTGGAGTAAAATGCTGATGTGACAGCCTGTGAGGCCCAAATGAAGAGCTATGGCTTGCCATGATACTCCACCCTCTAAGAATTATTAATTGTGAAAAGAATCTTGCATAGATTATGTTTTTTCAGATTTTATAAGTATTTCAGTTAGTATTATCTATGGTTTTAAAAGGCACGTCATGACACCGTTAAGGTCCCGCAAAGGCGCGAGGTGTAACCTTCACGCTACGCAATAGACCAATGCGTATGCTTAAGGCGTGACGTGAGATAAGAAGTGAAATAACATGATAAGGCGCGATAAGACATAATGCGTGAAAGCTTTTTTAAATACAATTTCGATAAAAAAACATTTTTTTATAGAAATGAAAAAGATTACATGCAAAAATACTTTCTGTACTTTATTCCTTATGTATGACATTTTTTGTAAACTCAATATATTTGAAATATGATATAAATTTATAAATATTTTCATATTTTGTGTCGGTTTAAATCACGCTTTAAAAACGCAATGACTCGTCGTGACTCTTAAAGCGTGAGGTTTGACCATGCCGTCACGCCACGACTCATGTTATTTATAACCTTAGTATTACCCAAGTTGCGGGACCAACAAACACCGACGACACTCAGGGTCTGTTTGTTTTTGCCAAAACATCTGAATCACATCTGACTGACCAGTCAGACGCGGTCAGACGTTTTACTTGTTTGTTTTTTTCTTGTGAGTAAGAGACAATCAGATGTGAAACCTCTTACCGGGTAAGAGTCAGAGATTTGGTCTTACTGCCTCTCTATCTTACAAAACTTTCGCCCATCTCCAAACCTTGAACACAAGTTTTGTTTTGATACAAAGAACTTGAAAATTAGAACTGGGAATTTTTGAAAAAGAAGATAAATTAGAGGAAGAAGATGCATTGAAAAATGTGAAAAAAATAGTACCTAAAGGATTGTCACGTGGGTGAGATGGACAAGTACAAGTTGGCACTTAAATACTTGATTTTTAGGCAGTTTTTTTCTTTTTATTTTTTTTAAATACAAAGAATAGCAATATGACATTTTTTGTTATGCGACACATAATATTGAACTATTGAAGTATTCCTTCAAATTAAAAAGGGTTAGTGGGTTTGGACCCCATCAATTTAGGAAGGGGACCCCATCATAGACCAATCATTATCATTTATTGCATTTATATCATAATAAATATTACAACTAATTATTGTCATTTATTACATTTATATCATAATTAATTATTTTTTTGCTTTTGACAGTTAATTATTATATAATATTAAACTAATCAATTTTTTTACAATCAATAATATAAATATTAAAACAAAGAATATAATTAATTACGTAAAAATAATCGTTTAATTAAGGGCATAAAAATAAACAATTTAAAAAAAACTCAGTCGTCCGCGGGTATTTTGCATGAACTAAATTGCAATTAGGGGTGTTATCGGGTCGGTTGTCGGGTTATCGGGTTTGTCGTGTCGGGTTGATTCGGGTTTTGGTGTCTTAAATATTGACCCTAACCCGACCCTATAAAATATCGGGTTATCAGGTTTCGGGTCAAAACGGGTCGGGTTGTCGGGTTGAACATGTATAAGAAACAGTAGCATGTATACAAACACAATGGCTTATTTGAGCATATTTAATTCCATTAGACTACACTCTCATATTTAAAAGATCATCTATCGATGTTCGGTTTTCACGGTCTTCCGCCTTTGTTTAATAAATTAACATATATGTTAAAAAAATTAACATATCAGGCACACGCAGGCATTTTACAAAATTAGTCAAATATTACATTTTACATCAAGATAAATTAGTCAAATATTACATTTTCCCAAAAAAATTGATTTGACTTGTAATAATGAGTGAAAATTTAATAAGATGGTTAAGAAAACATTGGTATTTGCACATCATATGCTCAAAATTTGAGGTGACAAAAATAGGTCAAAGTTGATGAATTGGGGTGCAAACCATAAGACCCATTAAAAATACCTATGAGTTTATAGTTTGTTAACTATATTGTTTAAAATAATTGTTTATAACTTTATTTTTAATTTGTTTTGAAAATAAATACAGTAGTTATATTTTATTTCGATCAACAAAAAAAATGTTTTGTATCCATAACAGTGTTTCAAAATAAATATATGTTACAAAGAAAAACAATTAAACTCATTCAGACAATTGTAAAAAAACAAACAACATTTTTTCATTCAGATTTAGACTTTAGAGCCACCTCTTACTAATAAGATGTGATAGTCAGATTCAGACTCAAAACATCTTAATGAAACAAACACACCCTCACTCTTTTGTTTTAATGTAGATTTTTATCGTTGGTTTCAATTTTTCTTTTACTTTCAAAAGGAATATTTTGTCTATTATGTGTTTATTTTTCATTTAAGTTTTTGGGGTTTGTCTGTCTTATTGCAGTATGCAAGCGGATCTTGGGATAAACTTCGACATCTTAAAGAGGTTATTGAATTGTTGGTACGTATATCTATACTACATATAAAACATTTTGCACTCTCTTTTTTCGTTTAATGTCCCAAAAATTTTAAGTAATCTAAGTTATGAAGCATATTGTACAATACTTCTAATGCACAAATAAAACTTAATTTTAAGCATTACAAGTTTTAAAGCTTTGTTTACAACTATTAAATGCACATATAAATCAATTCAACACATATAATCAATGCTAGAATTAAAAATACCCCCTTACTCAAACGTACAACTAAATATAACACATGATACAATCTATTTAATGCCCAAAAATTATGTAATACAAGAATTTATTCAATATGTACAATTAATTGATGTACTAACTTAAAATTAAGCATTACAACTACGAAAACTCAATGTACAAAACAGCTAGAGAGTTCCTTAAGTCATACCGGTGTTGACCGTTAGAGGTAAAGTTTACTATTCGAGAGACTTAGGTAACAACAACGACCCGAAATCATGTGTCTTTTTGACAACACCATCAACAACAACCGCACTTTGACATTTTAATATGAGATAGTGTGCGATAAATTTATTCCCTAAAATTATCTTCAAGCGTAAAGTCGTTATCACGAAAAACATGTAATCGAAAAATATAGCTCGCCAAAATTTTTGATTAAAATATATGACACATGAGTACTGTGGACTAGAGATCAGAAGTGGAAACGTACACCGGACTATAATTGTTAGTAGATAAGGAGCCATAAACAAAATATTAATGGCATACAACAAGAGATTCAAGTATCCCCATGACAAAGGATAATGAGGCACTATCCATATCTAATCGCGTATAAGCACTAGGACTCGCAGCTGAATAACATCTCTCCCCGCAGTTGAAACGGGAGGGCTTCTCGACCGGACAGAACCCTCTGGAATATAAGTTAAAAAACGCTTATTCTTTTATCATCTTCTTTGTTATTTGTTTGAGAACAAAGAAATAATTGTATTTGTCGCAATAGTTTGTTTTGCTGCTTTGCGACACCTCCTTTGGCGTGTGCTTGGCTTTTGCCTTAGTAGGTGTGCAAATCTTTTGACCAACTATTTTTGACCTCTATCTCAAGAAGATGCTCATGCCGGTAGTTTTCTTAACTCAGATATTGTTAGTGCTTTTGCATGGAAGAAATAATGAATTCCGGTATAAGAGGTATATATCACCACTTGTGGCTTCCTCCTTTGGCATGACATTTATTTTTACAGCCTATCGAATACTAAGCTTATGCCCTTCACTGGCTACAGCAGATAGGCTACAAATTAACAACCAACTATTTTCCAAAACAACAAGGTATGTCTCCGCTGTTAAAACAAAGATTTAAAAAGACAAAGTTTGATTGATTGATGGCTATATCAAAACATGACAATACTGCGCGCAATAGCACTGTCCAGTGTCGAGTGCGAGCATGGGATGCCCCCCCTTCATAATAATCTTAACCAAAGATAACATGCACACATGCTGAGATAAGAACAGAACACACCATCACACACTCCCACCACGTCATGATACCTCCATGACCGACAGCTGATGTATTTTAGACTGAACAAAAAGCGAAAATAAAATAAATGTTGTTCATTGGGATCCCTCTGAATCATCGACGAGTTTGCATGACCGAGGTCAGTACAACTATATTTGTGAGTCAGGGAGTGAAGAAAAATTTTCGGGTGCGTGGTTTTTTAAGGAGAACTATATCGAAGCTTGATATCATATTAGAATTGCTTAATTCCCCATCACCTCCAACGATCATTTCTAATTCAATTATAAAAGCTAACTTTACATATTACACATGAGTCCTGGAGAACTATAAAAGGAAACTAACCGATTAAATTTGGATCTAATCACAAATCACAATTAATGCATACAACTAAGAGAATCAATTATCTCATGACAAAGGATAATGTCAATCCATATCTAATCATGAATGACTCAGCTAATATCGTCAAGCGTAAAGTCGTTATCACGAAAAACATGTAATCAAAAAATATAGCTCGCCAAAAATTTTGATTAAAAGAGAGTGTACCCTCAAGCCGCAATCGCGCTTTAGTACCACCGCTAGGTAGTCTAATAGCCTCTATATACTCAAAATGTCGTGACACAGTAAAACAGTGTTGGGCTCTATTTTAGGCCTTGGGCTTCCACTTTAGGCCAGTTTATTGGTCTTTCATTTTGGGCCGGCCTAATTAGTTTTTTTTAATAGTAGAAAATAACTAAATAAATTATTAATCTACAAAAAACAAAATTGTTCTGGCACACACGAGATAAGGAATTTTTTTTTACAGATAGTACCAATTTTATTCATGATAAAAAAAAAAAAAAACATACTCACTGAAATACCTTTGCACCTAATAACTTAAAATACATCGAAACACATAGGTGCTGCCTCAAACATATAGCTACTAATATTGCATTAAACGGAGTCGTTTTACGCCACTATAAAAAAACCCATATAGCAAAAAAAAAAAACCTTACACATGAGAGCTCAACCACAATGAACGTTCCAATATAAAAAAAAAACAAAACTATAAACATGAGACCATAAAATGAAGAAAAAAAATAAAAATAAAAAAGAAGTAACGTCCCCGCAACTAACGCTCCGAGACATAAGCTCAAATAAAGAAAAAAATAACTATTAACATGATACCGAATAATAAAAACCCACACAACAAAGGAGAAATTATACTTTAGTTAACGTGGATTTCAACTTAAAATTCTCTTATAATGAGATAGGCCCATAATCACAATTAATGCATACAACTAAGAGAATCAATTATCTCATGACAAAGGATAATGTCAATCCATATCTAATCATGAATGACTCAGCTAATATCGTCAAGCGTAAATTCATTATCACGAAAAACATGTAATCAACAAATATAGCTCGCCAAAATTTTTGATTAAAGGGTACCCGCCGCCGCATCGCGCGAGTACCCCGCTAGTAGCTAATTATTTACTATCACATATGTTTTTGTCTTGTTTGTTTCAATAGAAAAAGGAATATACTTTTAAGGGATTTCAAATAAATTCGTTGTTGTTGTATGGGTCGAGTGATATTTATGTATATTCTTATAAACGTGAAGGTGTTCTTAAAAGACTTCTTTGACCCAAGGGGACGCCTTCCTTCACATAATATATGCCCTGTAACTCTCTTTCTGTCTTTCTCTCTATGACTTCTATCTACCCCCCCTTCCCTTCTCTCTCTCTCTTTCTCATGATATTGTATATGATTCTAGAGTCTCGGACACTTTCAGCTAGAAAAAGTATGCTGGTTTTATTGTGAAGTAAACGACATTATAGGTGATCGTGGGCATGCAAGCAGACCGGTAAGTAAACATGCGATTTTAGTCTTTGTTAGATCCTTTGGTAAACTAAATTCTAACACTAAATAAACATAAATTACCTTGTACTCGTTTATCTTTAATCAGGCTATTACATTAATTATGAGATTGGCGCGGGAGGACTCAAACTGGGAAGACAACGAATCCTTTTTGTTAAAAGATGATTCCAGGTAAGTAAAACAAGTTTGATGAAATTTTATAGAAAAAATAATAACAATAGATTAAAAAGACTAAACCTAGCAAAACATAGGAAAAGAACAAGGATTTTGATTTTAGCAACTTCAGTTCAAGTTTTGTGATATTATTAGTTTAGCAACCTGTATCTGTTATAATAACCCCTCTTCGATCAATACATAGGAAAAGAACAAGGATTTTGATTTTGAAGCACTTTAATCATATTCTTACTGATTTACTTTATGCATCAACTGTTTTACTTTCTGCTCGGATAATTCGCCGGTGACGGCCATCATTTCTTCAATGGCAGCCATTCTAT
>BQNB010191202.1:0-11718 GCA_026074375.1 Tanacetum coccineum | reverse complement strand
GGTCTTGACCTTTTCCCTTTGTCAAGGGTGAAGAGTTTGGATTTGATTCTTATATATTTAATATATATACTATCCAACGAATCAACCGTATTGCATCATGTAAAAACAATTGTTTTAAAGTTGCAGGAATTTAAATACAGAAATTAAAGATTGATAGCGTCCAGACAGATCCATACGACATATCCATAGGGGTTCGATACGCCGTATGGGATGTCTGGGAAGACAGACTCAGCAAACAATTAAAAATAAACGATAAACAATTAAAAACAGTTGGGTTGTCTCCCGGTAAGTACTTTTCTTTTAGCTAGTCTTTAAGTTAGACTTTTTCTATCTCTTCATCTTCATTCTTCATCCATTCTTGTCACCGTCCACCCTTCTCCTTGTTTTCGAAAAATCTCTCGGTAGATGTGAGACAAACTATCTTTGCTCCTTTTCTAAGTATTGTATCCGCAATTATTTATAGCAATGTACTCTTCGTTAGGTCCTAAAGAATACTTTATAACTTTGAACATCTCGGCCTTGCACATCTTTCCATTGGGCTACGCATCATTCATATTGTTCGGGTGGGGTGCTTTTTCCAATTCACTTGTGTCGCAATTACACTTCGTACGGTTGTGCTCACTCTGTTTTGTAGTTTTGTTATGAGCATCTAAATAAGGTTCTAGGAATTAGTCATCATTAGTGTTAGGAGGGTTTCCATAGTCAGATTCCTCTTATTCTTCATCGCTAGACACGATATCATCTGCTGACTCATCATTCCCCCATCCATATACCCAAGCATGACATAATGTGCTTTTAGTAATTTGATCAATTATTGTATCATTATGCCTTGAGTCCATCCATGTCATTAACTCATAATAGTCGGGTCCGTCCTTATTGTGGTTGTTCGCGACATAATTCTTGTCATCTTGAGATAGGGGAAAGTACGTACCCTTCCAACAAGTATGCCTCAAGCGGTGATCTTATTGTTCCCTTCACTTGACCACCATACTCTTGCAGCCCTGGTAAGAGAGAGAGGGAAAATGTTTAAGCGTAGTCGATCAGTGTCAAAAATCGCGATTTTAATTGGGTCTAGTATTCCAAGGAAATCAACAATGTAGTCGACTACGTCCTCTTCCTCCATTCTGCCAAAAGTGTTATATTGCAATTCCATAAAGATTTTCTTGCTAAGCTCATTTATCGAATCGATCTTTGTACTAACGAGACATGAGTCGGTTTTTGCCACAGCTTTCTCCAAGACTACTTTCATGATGAGTTTTGTTATATTATCTGTCATTGTGTCTTTTGTTTATTCTTGGATATCAGTACACCCTGAAACCAAGGTTAAAATATAAGTAGGATATGCTCTGAAAACAGAAAATAAATCACGAAAATCGAATGTGAAAGAATCGAATCTTGCTACTGTATCAGGTGATCGATACGCTATATTTAATTGATTTGAATACACTGTATCAATCTGTTGAATGTCAGTACGTCGTATTGAGTTTGCAGAATACGCCGTATTGTTTGGAAGAACAGGATACGTTGTTTAGGCTGTAGAAATCAATACGTTGTATCTGGGTAGAAAGTTTGATACGTTATATCCAACTGGTGGATACGCCATATCAGGTGGTCTACCAGAACAGAATACTTTGAAAGCAATTAAATAATGCAGAAATTTAAACACACAATTAGAATTAAATTATTCTAAGTTATGGGTTAAAAAATACTAACAAAATAAAGATTAAACAATTTTCACTCCCCGACAATGGCGCTAAAAACTTACCGGCTAACAGCGCCAAAACTAATGTGCTGTCGTTGTAGTTTGTATTTATTGATTACCAAGTTTTAAATTTATAATTTAGCCGACTTATCCAAAACTGACTTTAAGGGTAGTGTACCTGGTCAAGTAGTGTTTGTGGTAAGTAGGGTGTCGAACACTAAGATGCGAGAAATTTACCTTATATTCTCATCAGTATTTTATTCTAATTAATTAGTCTAGTTAATTTCTATGTTATTTCTAATTAATGTTAAACTATGCAAAAACCTACGTTCAATGATAAAAGAGAGGGTCTCAGCCTGAGAGACTGGTACATGTTTGGTGGCGACTAAAATCAATTCAATACACCATAATCACGCAAGAAGATAATCAGAATATAAAACATCGGTCAAGCCAAATGATAGAAATATGTATTAGCCATATTAAATCCGATTAAACGCTGGTTGGTTTGTTTAGTGCAATGAGTGCTTATCTCAAGGTGGCATATCATTCTGAAGACTTAGGCCGTATTTCTTCCTATGACCTAGACACGTTGAATCTTGTCACAATTAACGCATCCGCATAAAGCATCCTTTAGTTTAATTATAATCTACCTTAGGGATTAAAGCAATGGTGTCTTGGTTAAACTCTAGCTCATAGACTTTCCCACTTACTGCTGGACGGCATTTTATATATGGTAGTCCACTGTCCATGTCTTACCGATTGTTTAAGAAACGTTTACTGTTGGGTTGAAGGGTCACTTGCTAGTCCAACTAAGTTCACTAATCTAAAGGCAAAGATAGGACATTATTTGTGATCCTATTGGTCCATATATATAAAATACGATATGGAGAGCTATCCTAGTATCTAGATTACTTGGTCAGTCTCACTAGACCCAGTTGAATGATAGGTCGCATATTCAAGCACATAGACAAGTTTATTGAGGTGATAACCTTTTTAAGTAAAACAATCGCGATAAATTAAGCATATCGAGATTTAAACAAACCAAACATTGAATCTTCATTAATGTGGCTAATACCCGAGGGTATTAGCAATGTACCCGGTCAAGATGGAGTTTCGTGGTAAGTAGGGTGTCAAACACTAAGAGCGAGAAAGTTAACCTTATATTCTATCAGTATTTTATTCTAATTAATTAGTCTAGTTTTTGAGTTAACCTTATATTCTATCAGCAAGTAGGGTGTCGAACACTAAGAGCGAGAAAATCAACTTTTATGTTTATGGTATAGAGAATATGATTTTGCACAATGAAAACTCGTTTTTGAGTCTTCTATTTATAGTCTTTAAAAATGAGTGGATATACCGTATTGAGTGAGGTCAATACGGCGTACTGGGGTGAATTCCTTAGAGTGCGCGCTACGTTCACAATCAATTAGTAATAACCGTCTTCAATCACATTTAATGCAGGATCTTTGATTGTTTGACCAGTTGGATATGACGTATGTAGTAAGCAGGATACGCCATATTGGGTATTGAACAAACGCGTTTTCTTGTGAAGTCCAGGCGCTGATACGCCGTATCTTCTTTCATGGATACGACGTATGTAGTTAGAAATAAGTAATCTTCAAATAACAACATTTAAGCTCCAAAATGTGCGCCTTTTAGCTTGTCTTCACAATGTACTCCATAATTACTGCAATTAACAACTTTAAACAATTAAGTAACAATTCTTGCAATAATTATATAAAAGTGAGTAATTTACTTGGGATAAATGATGCTATAAAAGTAACGTTATTTGATGTCATCAGCTAGTCGGGTTCAACGAGCTTGGAATTTAAGCTAATATTGTCCATGTTTGGGGCTAAAGCCCAACACAAGCCAAGCCCGACCCATGAGAAAGCCCATACGCCTATGTCTAAGGTATGTGACTATAAATACAACCATCTCCACACATAGAGAGGGTGTTGGTTACCATTTCTTGTATGTGTAACTAGACCAAACTCTCTCCTTTCAATCTAATATTCTTCCTTTCATTCTCTCTATTTTTTTCTCATTATATTTAGCTTATATGTGCTCATTGGGTAGCATATTAAGTTGTGATATGGATTAGTTATTTGGGATAACAAGTGGTATCAATCGCCAAGGAATTTTTGGTGGTTTATAGTTGTGGTTCGTGTGTACTAATAGCCAAAATGTGGCTTATTTAAGCTTATTTCGAGCTCATTTAAGCTTATTTGGTCAAGGTTTTCTTGTTTTCTATAGATTAATTTGATTAGCTTATTACTTTAGTTTCTTATTTAACTAGAAACAAGGTTTTTGTTAAAAAAATTAAGCTTATTTCGTCCTTTCTTGATTCAAAAATTGAAAAAAAATTCGGTGTTAAAAATAATAAAGTTTGTGTTTTTATGTTAAGAGTATCTTAGTTATACTTAGTTTTGTAAAAGAAATCAACAAAAAAACGTTAAAAAGTGTGTCTTTTAGATGTTTTAAAAGTTGGTTTTTCGGAAAAGTATGAATGCACCGATTTTGCCATTTGAATGCACCGAAATTGCCAAGTAGTGTCAACCAAAATGGCCAAGTTGTGTTAACCGAAATTGCCAAGTTGTGTTAACAAAAATAACCATTTTGTCTATTAGCCGAAATTGACACATTAACTGAAACTGCATCAACCAGTTTAGCCACTGACCGAATTTGACATCCAACGAAATTGACACTAGCACCGAATTTGACATCCACCGAAATTGACACTAGCACCGGTTTTGACAGTTTAACCGATTTTGCCAAATAGCCGATTTGACAAGTTTTTTTTTATCAACAAATCTATTTTTACGGTTTCTTCTTGATTTAGCAAAATCCCGCAAAATACTCATTTCTTTCTCGATTTAATCAAGACTTGTAAAATCCCGTGAACAAGATTTAATTATTCAAATCCACAACAACAATCACTTCATAAACTTAAGATCCGATATCCTTTCACAACAACATTAAAATGTCAAATACTAATAACAACATGCAAACTCAAAGATCAAGTGCTCTTCATAATGCCATCATGAAAGCTGGTGGTAAAGACCGTCCTCTAATGTTAGCACCGGGTTACTACGTTCAGTGGAAACCTAGAATCAAAAGATACATTGACATTAAACCTAATCAAGAACTTATCCACTATTGTCTTGAGCATCCGCCTTACAAATTCAAATGGGCTGAAAGAACAATTCCAGTTGCAGAAGGTAGTTCAGAAACCACCACAGAAGAGTACTGGAGAACTATATTCATAGAAATTTACCAGTTAAACAGGTTACTCCATCTAAGTCCATAGTACTCATCATTGTGGTCTCGAGTGATATACCAACCAAACTAAAGTCCACTACACACGGCACACTCATAATTATTGTGAATTATATTGGTAAAGCGTTTAGAAACATAAGTAGGCTAAATTCTCGACAATTTTGGCACAGAGGGTTATTTGTGCGCGAGGTTATGTAACTAGTAATTTTTACAAAAGGTATGCTAATTTTTTTTAAATTTGGCATAATTTTAAGCATATAGCATATTATTTGTAAAAAGAAAGACAAGTAGGCGTTCTAATTCTCCATCCCCCCACATGTAAATAATAACAACGTCCACGTGAATATATAAAACAATTAAAAGAAAATGGGAAAAAGAATTAGAACGAGGAACTCCCCTGATATTATCTCTGTGGATGATTCATCAATTGAGTTCTTGAGCAAAGTGTGGGTTTTGTAGAGGCGTCAGAATTCTCGTATGATTTTCAACACACGTCTTTCTAGAGTATACAAACATTGTGAGAGTACTTTATAGCAAGAACCTGCATAAATTTAGAAACAAAACGTGCAATTCCGATGTCTGGATTTAGCAATGGTTACAAATGCCGGAAAGATAAACACGCATACTGTACAGGGAGTTCAATACGGCCGTATCCCGAAACTCAGGATACACCTTTTGCTACCTGTAGAAAGAATGTTTAAAAGTGAGGGAATTAAAATACAAAAATTAAAGACTGATAACGTCTAGACAGGTCCTTACGCCGTATCTAAAGGGGTTCGATACGCCGTATAGAATGTCTGGGAAGACAGACTCGACAAACAATTAAAATAAATGACACCAATTAAAAACAGCCATGTTGTCTCCAGTAAGCACTATTCTCACTCTCAGCCTCTGTCTTTTCAAGTTCTGACTTTTTCCTTCCATTTCATTCTTCATCCATTCTTGTCACCGTCCACCCTTCTCCTTGTTTTCGAAAAATCTCTCGGTAGATGTGAGACAAACTATCTTTGCGCCTTTTCCAAGTATTGTATCCACAATTATTTATAGCAATGACTCTTCATTAGGTCCTAACGAATACTTTATAACTTCGAACTTCTCGGCCTTGCACATCCTTCCATTGGGTTGCACATCATTCATATTGTTCGGGTGGGGTACTTTTTCCAATTCACTTGTGTCGCAATTACACTTCATACGGTTGCGCTCACTCTGTTTTGTATTTTTGTTATGAGCATCCAAATAAGGTTCTAAAAATGAGTCATCATTAGTGTTAGGAGGGTTTCCATAGTCAGATTCCTCCCATTCTTCATTGCTGGACACGATATCATCTGCTGACTCATCATTCCCCCATCCATATACCCAAGCATGACATAATGTGCTTTTAGTCATTTGATCAATTCTTTTATCATTATGCCTTGAGTCCATCCATGCCATTAATTCATAATAGCCAGGCCCGTCCTTATTGTGGTTGTTCGCGACATAATTCTTGCCATCTCGAGATAGGGGAAAGTATTTACAGAAAAACCTTCCAACAACAAAATGTGTGGTGGGGGGTGGTTGAGGGGATTTGTGGTGTGGTGGGGGGGTGGAAAAAGGAAAAAAAAAAAAAAAAGGGGGGGGGGGGGGGGGGGGGGGGGGGGGGGGGGGGGGGGGGGTTTCAAGTATGCATCAGGCGTGATCTTAATGTTTCCCTTCACTTTACCACCATATCTTACATCCCCTGTAAGAGAGAGAGGGAAAATATGTAAGCGTAGTCGATCAGTGTCGAAAATCGCAATTTTTAATTGGGTCTAGTATTCCAAGGAAATCAGCAATGTGGTCGACTACGTCCTCCTCCTCCATTCCGCCAAAAGTTTTATATTGCAATTCCATAAAGATTTCTTGCTAAGCTCATTTATCGAATCCAATAGATCTTTGTATTAACGAGACATGAGTCGGATGTTGCCACAACTTTCTCCAAGACTTCTTTCACGATGAGTTTTGTTATAGTATCTGTCATTGTGTCTTTTGTTTATTCTTGGATATTAGCACACCCTGAAACCAAGGTAAAAATATAAGTAGGATATGCTCTGGAGACAAAAAAAATAAATCACGAAGATCGAATATGAAAGAATCGAATCCTGCTACTGTATCAGGTGGTCGATACGCTATATTCAATTGATTTGAATACGCCGTATGGATCTTCTGAAGGTCAGTACGTCGTATTGAGTTTGCAGAATACGCCGGTAATTGTTTGTAAACCGGGATCATGTTTAGACTGCAGAAATCAAAACGTTTGTATCTAGGTCAAATTTGATACGTTGTATCAACTGGTGGATACGCTATCAGGGGTCTACCAGAACAAATACTTTGAAAAAATTAAATAACTTGGATATTTTAAACATTAAACACACAATCAGAACTAAATTATGATAATTAAATTATTCTAAGCTAAGGGTTAAAAATACTAATAAAATAAAGATTAAACAATTTTCACTCCCCGACAACGGCGACAAAAATTTGATGTGCTGTCGTGTAGGTTGTATTTATTGATTACCAAGTTTTAAATTTATATTTAGCCGACTTATCCTAAAACAGCACTTTAACGGGCAGTGTACCCGGTCAATATGGAGTTTCGTGGTAAGTAGGGTGTCAAACACTAAGAGCGAGAAAGTTAACCTTATATTCTATCAGTATTTTAATCTAATTAATTAGTCTAGTTAATTCTATGTTATTTCTAATTAATGTTAAACCTATACTAAACCTAGTTCTAATGATAAGGGGGGGGGGTCAGCATGAGAGACTCCCTTCACTTGACCACGATACTCCTGCATCCCCGGTAAGAGAGAGAGGGAAAATATTTAAGCTTAGTCGATAAGTGTCGAAAGTCGCGATATTAATGAGGTCTAGTATTCCAAGGAAATCAACAATGTGGTCGACTACGTCCTCCTCCTTCATTCCGCCAAAAGTGTTATATTGCAATTCCATAAAGATTTTCTTGCTAAGCTCATTTATCGAATCGTAATCGATCTTTGTATTAACGAGACATGCGTCGGATTTTGCCACATCTTTCTCTAAGACTTCTTTCACTATGAGTTCTGTTATAGTATCTGTCATTGTGTCTTTTGTTTATTCTTGGATATCAGCACACCCTGAACCAAGGTACAAATATAAGTAGGATATGCCAGGAGAACAGAATAAAAATCATGAAAGTGATCAATTGAAAGAAACGAATCATGCTACTGTATCCAGGTGATCGAAACGCCGTATTCAAGTATTGAATACGTTGTATTGGATCTTCTGAAGGTTTAGTACGTCATATTGAGTTTTGCAAATACCCTATGTTTGAAAGAACGAAAATATGTTTTGTTTATGACTGCAGAAATCAATACGTTGTATCTGGGTTAGAAATTTTGATTACCGTCGAACCAACTGGTGGATACGCGAATCAAGTGGTCTACCAGAACAAATACTTTTAAAACATTGTAAATTAATGCGATATTTAACAAACAATTAACACCAATCAATAAATTAAATTTATGATAATTAAATAATTCTAATCTAAGGTTAAAAATACTAAGAAAATAAAGTAAACAATTTCACTCCCGACAACAGCGCCAAAAACTTATGTGCTGTCGTGTAGGTTGTCTTTATTGATTACCAAGTTTTAATTTATATTTTACCGACGTTTATCCTAAATGCAAACACTTTAACAAGCAGTGTACCCGGTCAAGATGAAGTTTTGTGGTAACTAAGAGCGAGAAAGTTAACCTTATATTCTATCAGTATTTTATTCTAATTAATTAGTCTAGTTAATTCTATGTTATTTCTAATTAATGTTAAACCTAGTTCTAATGATAAAAGAGAGGGTTTCAGCCTGAGAGACTGACACGGGTTTGGTGGCGACTAAAATCAATTCAATACATAATAATCACGCAAGAAGATAATCAGAATATAAAAGAGCGGTCAAGCCAAATGATAGAAATATGTATTAGCCATATTAAATCCGATTAAACCCTGGTTTGTTTGTTTAGTGCAATAAGTGCTTATCTCGATGCGGCATATCATTCTTAAGACTTGGGCGGGACTTCTTCCTAAGACCTAGACACGTTGAATCCTGTCACAATTAACGCATCCACATAAAGCATCCTTTAATTTAATTATAATCTATCTTAGGGATTAAAGCAATGGTGATCTTGTTAAACCCTAGCCCATCGAGACTTTACCCACTTACTGCTTGGCGGCATTTTATATACTGGTAGTTCACTGTCTAAGTGTTTACCGATTGATTAAGAATGTACTCGTTGGGTCGAAGGGTCACCTGCCAGTCCAACTAAGTTCACTAATCTAAAGGCAAAGATAGGACATTATTTATGATCCTATTGATCCAGATATATAAAACATGATACGGAGAGCTATCCCAGTATCTAGATCACTTGGTCAGTCTCACTAGACCCAGTTGAATGATAGGTCGCATATTCAAGCACATAGACAAGTATGAGGTAATAAACATAATTAAACAATCAACGATAAATTAAGCAATCGAGATTAAACAAACAAACATTGAATCTTCATTAATATGGCTAATACCTGAGGGTATTAGCCCATAACCATTGTAATAATACACTTATAATCAAACAACCAAGGCAAACTAACCGAGTTAACGAACGATACCAAAAATCAAATGATTACTAGAGTATAGGTATTACACGGTGTTAGCCTTAATTATATTAAGTCAAACAAGAATGTTATCGGTCTTATAAAGTCAAACTAGGTCGTGTATTGTAATAGGCTAGTCTGGTTTAACGGGCTTGGATTGTAATCTAATATTGTCCGTGTTTTGGGCTCAAAGCCCAAGATAAGCCAAGCTCGGCCCAAGTTAGAAAGCCCACATGCCACTTATGGCTCAAGGGTATAAAAGAAACCCTCTCCTCACATGGAGAGGGTGTTGGTTGCATTTCTTTACACTTGTAACTCACCTTTCTCTCTCTAATCTAACTTTCCTAAGTTCCTTTTCATCTCTTTTCTTTCTTTCTTTTTCCGGCTCAAATAGAGCTTATATAGGGCTTATTCGGGATTGATTATTAGTTATGAAGGATTAATATAAGACCAACATGTGGTATCATTCGCCAAGGGGTGTTTAGTGTTCGATTCATGATTCAATAAGCCAAATTTGTGGCTTATTTTGTTTCAAAAACCCACGACAAAAAGGGTTTTGATTTTGGTTTATTGCATTTTACTCTTTCTTGATTAGAGTCATAAGTCTAGGGTAGTTTTCTTGTTTAATTAAGCTCCAAAGTCCATTTTTATAGAGACTTATTTCATCGGGCTTATTTTCTTCTTCTTTTCTCTTGACGTGGTGTTTTTCTTGTGTGTTTCGGAAGATACACAAGAGTCACGTCATCCTTTTACTTTGTTCTTCAAACTAGCTTTTTAGTCTTCATAATTTCTGTGCTTATTTTCGAGCTATTTCCTAGCTTATTTCGAACTTATTTCTTAGCTTTTTTTACAAGCTTATTTCGGCTTATTTGTGGTTTGTCTTATCCTAATTGTGGTCCCAAACCGGTTAGGATTAAGGGACAAAGATCCACAATTGTTGCTTCACAAGTAAAGGACAACTTGTTTGTTTGTGTTTGTGGTCCACACCCGAAAGAGACACAAAGCGGAATATGTCTAGAAACTGAAGCGAAATATGCAGGTTTAACTCCAAGCGAAATATGTTGATATTTGAGCGAAATATGCAGGTTTAACTCCAAGCGAAATATGTTAAATAATGTTCAAGCGAAATATGTTTGAATGTTAAGCGAAATATGCAAGGTTAGTTGTTAAGCGAAATAAGTTAGAAGACAAGCGAAATATGCAGGATTAATGTTCAAGCGAAATATGTTGAATTTCAAGCGAAACATGCAAATTTAAGTTTAAGCGAAATATGCAGGATTTTGTTCAAGCGAAATATGTATAGAAATTGAAGCGAAACATGCAATTTTCATTTTTCAAGCGAAACATGCAATTTTTATTTTTCAAGCGAAACATGCAATTCTTAACCAAGCGAAATATGCAATCCTCAAGCGAAATATGTCAATTTTAATTTCACGGTTTTTCTATTGATTTTGTAAAATTTCGACAAGTAAACTTTTTCCTTCTCGGTTTTAATCATAGAGTTGTAAATTCCCATGGAGTTAATTGCATTCTCTCTCACCACAATACAATCAACACTTCATAACACTTAAGATCCGATATCCATTCATAACTCATGCAAAATGTCAATTCAAATATCAATTTAAAAGTAAACGCGCAAAACTCTAAAAATAAATAATGGATTAATTGAAGTCGTAAATGACCTGAAAATGAGAAATGTTACACCGGGTAATTATGTTCAGTGGAAACCCAGAATCAAGAGATACATTGACACCAAACCTAATAGCGAACTCATCCACCATTGTCTCCAAAATCCACCTTACACGTATCAATGGGCTGAGAAAACAGTTCCAGTTGCTGAAGGTAGTTCTGAAACAACTACAGAGAGGTATATGGAGAACTATAAGAATGTTTCACAAGACATACGAGATCAACTGAATGCTGAAGCTGAAGCCGTTCAGATCATTCTCACAGGGATAGATAACGATATCTACTCCACAGTTCATGCTTGTCCGAATGGATATGAAAAAGGAGCTTTGTGCACATCAAGAAACCATCTCCATAGAGTCACAAGCAAAAGAGGGTCAGATTAAGCTTTACAAAACTCGTGAAGACAAGGAACT
>BQNB010191201.1:0-11718 GCA_026074375.1 Tanacetum coccineum | reverse complement strand
TGATTATCTTCCTTATTATTACGTATTAATATATTATATATATTTTTATGTATTGATTTGGTTGGACCAATGAATTCGGGGTCGAGTCGAGCTTGTGACTCGGTTAACAAAAACAAGGCGCTTCGTGGGTGGCAACCCATGCTTATCCATTCTATCTTCTTTCTATTTGCTAATAAGTGTTGTGTGTTGTGTTGAGGCTCGCCTCTCCTATTATCCGTGTTTTGTGTTTTGTGGTTTTTTGTCCAGGATTGTCCCGGATTCTGAAGCCTCTCGTGCTCACAGTTTTGTCCTTCGATCACAAGAGCTTCAAATCCTCAGCTTCATTTTGGGAATCCAATATCCAAATCTTATCGACTAACGTTTATCTTTAAGCATAATTCATAAACGACTTAGGATTTGCGTAGAAACCCTTCGTAAAAACATTGAGGACAATGTTTCATTCTAGTATGGGGGGATCTTCGATTTGATTGTGCCTGCAGCCGTTGTTTTCACGTAATCCCGTTTTTACCACCAAAATTTCAAAAAAAAAATAAAAAAATTTAAAAATTTTCAAAAATAAAATAAGTGTTTTGTCACAATTTTGACTTTCCTGCTGGGTAGAATAAGAGTAAATTTTGACTCGATCGAGCGTGTTGAGCTCTAGCTTGTTCCTTAACTTTTAGACTAAGCGTTCGCGAAGAACGAAAAATGATAGTGTTAAGTATGAGTTGGATGCTAAACAATGATTATTTGGAAATCTTAAGAGCTCATGTGTGTAATTTGTCGCTTTTTCCTCCCATAAGTTCTTAACCTGATTAATATACGTGCTATTCTTGGAGATTAAACTTAAATCAATAATTTTTATGTAGTATATAGCAAAAAATTTAGCCTTAGTTCGAATTTATACTTGAATTTTTCAAAAAGACGTCTTCCCTATATTATATATATAAAAAATGATGATGAAAAATGAAAAAAAATATAATAAATATAAACTGTAGGCTGATAAAAGTTTGTTGCATCTTGTCGGCTCACAACCGATGTTACAGCCTTCTAAAAGAAAGCCCATAGTAAGAATAATAATCTGAGACTGATAAAAGTTTGCTGCATCTTGTCGGCTCACAACCGATGTTGCAGCCTTCTAAAAAGTCAAAGGTTACAATTGCATAAATGTTTAATATTAAGTGTGGATTAATAAATAAATAGATCTCTTTTTGTTAAATTTAAATATGCTTTTGAACTTTGACTATTCTATTTTATAAGCTATTTGTATACGGGAAACCTAAGAGTTTATGAAACCTAAGATCCGTGAGTCCCGATACTAGTCTCTGTGAGGTGTCAAAAGCTTGGTCACTTAACCGCAAGGTTGGGATGTGCCGAGACGAAAGTCGCTACATGGGATGATCTCGCCTTCAAACTCTCGGGTGGAACGTTAAGCATTGAAATTTTGCAAAATGTTGATCCATGGTTGAAATTCAAAATAGCACATACACCTAAGATATAATAATTGTCGGGAGTGAAAAGTTTACAAGTTGCAAATATGAGTAGTGTTAGCATCTTAACTCATAATTAACGGTGATTTTGTTTTAAGCTTGGTTTGGAATAAGTGAAAAGTCGGGAACGATGAATTTATCCTTTTTGGGGCATTCTCGGATCGAAATGCATCTTGTTCTATGATCCCTAAAAGTTATAAAATAACGAAAGTCAAACGTTCTAGTTAGTTGCTTCATATGAAAACTACAAAAAAATGAGAAAAATGAAAAATACAAAAATATGTGTAGGAATAAGTGTATATATTTAAAAATGGTAAAGACGGGGCTTTTCAAAACTTTTGAGTCTTTAATTCCCCTTGACGAACACTTTGCTACTTTTCAAGGTCAATAGTCAAGGGGGATCGAGATTCTTAGTTTTCTAAGTGCTTACTTCATAGCATTGCGTGAGGACACGGCAATGTCTTAGTATGGGGGATTTTGGTATGCGTTTAATTACACATACCTTTCACCATTAAAATCAGACTTAAATGACCAAAAACGTACCAAAAATACATTGTATTTGTATGTTTTCACTTATTTTGTGCAGGAAGCGGATATCCGAGAAAAGGACGAAAAACCAAGTCAAAAACGACAAAACCAAGCACGGAATGGAAAAGCGTGGAAAAGCTAAAGTCAAATCGAAGTCAAAGTCAACCCGGAAAAGTCAACGATCAAAACCGGAGCCGACACCAAAGAATACTTAATGGGCCCACCCGTACCCATTTAATGGGCCGGACAAGCCCATTAGTATATTCTAAGAAGACTCTACAAGCCCAAGTTTAAAAGAAGCCCATTTCACTCGGCCCAATTTCCCTATAAAAAGCCCAAGGGGCATATCTGCCAAACCACTAAAGTATACACCACAAGGGTTGATTCTGCCAACTTCTCTTATAAAACCACCACAAGGACCTTCCATGTAATTACATATATAACGTTGGAGGGCTAAATCTGCCATTCACCTAAATTCTCAAAACCCCACAAGGACTTAAACTGTCACATTAAACATATACTTGAGGGACCAAACCTGTACACACACCAAACTTCACCCTGACTTGAACTACTGTATATCTTCCAAATCATTTCCCGCCCAAAACCTGTGCCCATCACTTTCACCTCGTTTCCTGTTCACTCCCCTCCAAAAACATCACCATCCCTCACCCCACACCCACATGGAGTCAAAGCCAAGCTGGCAATCCAAAGCATGCCCATTGGCTTATAAAATTGAAGGCTGTGATGATTGGGATTGGGCTCCAAGCAAAATTGATGGCTGAGATGACTTTGATACTTCACTCACACAAGAAAAACAAGCTGCCAACCTCTCACAGAAGAAACACAGAAGGAAGAGTCAAGACCTAGTTACTTAGTATTAATAGGACTCATTTGTAAGCACCAAAGGAGTTTTAGTTTTTACTTAGTTAATTTTTCAGCTTTTTGCTTTGTTGTCTTTTAAAATTTCAAGTATTGTAATCTTTTAATGATTAATGAAAGTTAAGTTTTATTGAAATTCTTGTTTTTATGTTTAAGTGTTTTATGGTTTGAAACTGTTTCAAAGCTCACAAAAACTTTTTTATATTCACATTTAAGCTGTTTTCCCTTAAACTTTATAAACTTCTTCATAGTTTATAAAGTTTAAGGCATTTTCTCTCAAAAATCACTAAAAAGCTATTGGAAGATAAGCCGGATTTGGAAGGGCTTATTTGGTTTAGAGCTTTTGGAAAGCACATAGGGTGTATTTAAGCTTCTTGAAAGCTTAATTCTTGCCAAAAAATCTAAGGACCATTTGTAAGTTACTTTTTCCCATTTTTCATTTTTTGCTTATGTTGCTCTTGTATCATTCACTTATCATTTGCCTAAAAACTGCCTAAAAAGCTTATTTCTACTTTTTGCTTATTAGCTTATGAAAATGCTTATTTCTTTTTGCTTTTTACTTTTTAGTGCTTATTATTGCATATTTGATAGTTGACTTCAAAAGTTTTGAGCTTTAATACATTCATATTAAGTTTTTAAAATCTTTTTTAAAATATTAAAGGGTGTTTGGATAAGCCCAAATGAAAGGTTATGGGTTGGTGTCACTTGGCCAACTTTGGCTTAAGTCATTAAGCTCTTTGAAGTCTGTTTTCCAAAAAATTTAAGTCCAAAAAAAGTATTGTATCAAGTTTTCTAAGTTGTCCCTTAAAACTGTTGGTTTTAAAGAGACCACAAAGAAGCTTATATGGATTAAGCTTTAGTAAACCTAAGTTGTAGTGTTATTTTGGTGTAATTTGTGTGTGCAAAAACCAACTAGCCAAAGCCTTAGGAGTCCTTGTGTTTTGTTCAACTCTGCCAACATTTTTTTCAAAGTTTTGCAAAAGTCAAATTACCTATTTCTTTTTGCAAAAATCATCAGCTTTAAGGTGTTTTTAGAAGCTTAAAATTTGAGCATAAGCTACCCTAGCAATGCAAAATCAGCTTAACTTTATTTTTTCATTTGAGCTTATTTGACAGCTTATTTTAAGCTGTCAAATTAAGCCCATTTTTTTTAGTTCATTTCCCCTGGTGCTAGGGGCTATTTTCAAGCCCACTGTTCTAGCTTATTAGGGGACCTTAGCTCAAGCTATTGGCTTTCATAGAAAGCCAATAAGCCCCTTTATTAAGCCCTAGATTTTCAGACCTTAGTTTGGGCCTTAGGTAGCTTAAATTTAAGCTCAAATAATGGCTATTGACTGTTTTACTTAGTTTAGTGTAGTAAATAGCTTAACTTCTTTTCTAGCTTATTAAGTGCTTATTAGTTGTTGAATTCAGTTCTTACTTGCTTATTAGGATTAATTGTGGCCTGAGTTTGCTTATTATTCACTTCCTTTGCTTATTGTGTGTTTAAAGTCCATATCAAAAAGCCACATTTTTGCCTTAGCCCAATTTAAACAACCTAGCAGTTCTAACTCTTAAGTTAGTACTGCTGATTTAAAGCCAATTTATGCTATTGGCTTATTCCATTTGCTTATTTTTGTTCCTAATAGTTCATTATGAATGTGTGTTAAGTTGAGCTTGCTTATTTTCCCACTGTCTTTGCTTATTTGTCCAAAAAGTCAAAAGAGAAAGCCATATTTGCCTTTAAGCTCAATATAAGCAAACTGCCATCAAAAAGCCCTTTTTCCAGCTTATTTATAAGCATTCTCAAAAAGTCGTAGTTATAAAAAATGATAAGCTCAAGGTGCTTAACAAGTTTGTTTAAAAAGTTTTTCTAAAAAAAAAAGAGGAGATAAGAGGAAACCCGGGTGAGCAAGACTCGAACCCGGGTCTCAACCCTCAATACACCTCTTCTTTATAAACACTCTTACCGCTGTGCCCTTGGGTCTTTTCTGTTAGACCCTTGGGCACCTTGGTATTTAAGGGTGTTTTGGCCCGTTTGGCTATAAGCTCTTTTGAGCTTATTCTGAGCTTATTTATAAGCTGAATATCGGGTTTCTTATTTTTCTTAGGATAGTTGTAGGGTCTAGTATTTTAGGTAATTTTCTCAGAATTTTTAAAATTAGTTTAGTATTTTTTATAATTTAATTTCTATAAAAGTTTTAAAAATTCATAAAAAATACAAAAATTATCAAAAAAATATTTTTTTTTTTTAGGAAATTTTCTTTAGTCATATTTTACGTAGAAAAAATAGAAAAACTTTCGTAGGGTTAATTTTGCAAACTTTGGATTTTTAAAGAACGGGGGCCGCAGTGCACGGTTTCTTCGTCTGCTCGTTTTTGGGTCAAACGACATCCGTTTTCCAGTCTAGATCTAAGTCTTTTGATGATTTTTCAAACTTTGCAATCTTAAACTCAAACCCCTCCTTTTCTTCCTTAACCTTTTCAAGTTCAGTCTTAAGTAATCCCATTAGATATTCTTTGTGACCTACACTTCTTTTAAGCAAAGCAATTTCCTCAGAAAAAAGGACTTCAGATTCTTTATATTTAACTACTTGTGCTTCTAAAATTGATAAACCTCTTTTATATGTAGCTGCTTTAAAACCAGTATCATCTAATTTAACAAGTAAATCATCATACTGTTTCTTTAGAGCTTCATAATTTTGCAAACAAGATTTAGAACAAGATTTATCATTTGATACCTCAGAATCTGTGAATGCCATGAGAGCCATGTTTGCTTGAATTTCATCCTCTGCCATGTCACTCCAATCAAATCCAGCACCATCTATAGCACACATTGCCTTTTCAGAAGCATCTTCAATCCTTACTGCCTTTGATGAGCTTCCTTGATTCCAATTTCTGTTGTCTTTACTTCTTGGTGCTCTGCATTCTCTAGCAAAATGTCCCATTTTATGACAGTTGAAACATTCTACTTTTGATTTATCATATCCAGCAGTACTACTTCCATCAATGATGATCTTCCTTCCAGTTCTCTGATAGAACTTTCTTGCCCTCATGCTTAGTAGTGCCATATTCCACTTTAGATCCATTTCTTCCAAATCATCATTATGAATTTGCTCAAGATCTTCATGACCTAATTCAGACCTTTGAGGTTGAGTGGACAAGAATGCATAAACTGTGGCATTACTAAAACGAGCAGTACTAGTTTCAGTACTAGCATTATTAACCTTGATGTTGCCAGTACTAACTCCAGTGTTAACAGTATTAATAGTATTAGTACTGCTTGGACTGGAAGTGGTTAGAAATGCCAAGTTCTTATCATCATTGTTAGCAGCAGCAGTTCTCTTAACCTTTTGTTCAACAATTTTAAAATTGTTGTACAAATCATCCAAACCCATAGTTTCAAAGTCGGGTTTGTTCATCCAGACTACCACATGTGTATCCCATTCAGAAGGTAAGCTTCTCAAAAACTTAACATTTAGATCTTCTGGAGGAGTATCTACACCCAGAATTGCCAATCTACTAACAAGCTTTTGAAGCCTGTTAAAGATAGAGTCCAATGATTCTGAGCTTGTAGCATTAAAGTTTTCATATTGTTGCTTCAGTAAGGCCTTCTGTGTCTTCTTTGTTGCATCATTTCCTCCAAAGCGAGCTTTAATAGCAACAAACATAGATTGAGCATCAACATACTGGTTAAAGGTAAGCTGATGTTCATTTGGGAGTGCCATAAGGAGAAGACTTATGGCTTTTACATCATTCTTCTTGCAAATCTTTTCTTCAGTAGTAGATGGCACAGTCATCTTCAATATTGTTGATGGACCAGATTCTGGTGTTGTAACAGGAATAGGTACCCACAAATTTCCATTTTCTATTACCTCCTATAATGCATAATCTTGGATCTGAAAGTACTGCTTGATTCTGATTTCCCACATCTCATACTCTCCTAGTTTGAGCATGGGAAGCTTTGCCAACGCATTGTTCTGTGAATTTTCTAACTCCATTTTCCCTAGATCAAAGTTTCTCAAAGCACAGGCTCTGATACCACTTGTTGATCCCACGCCTTGATCGATTCTTTACGTAGTAAAGAGTTTGTTACCTTGGAAGAATCCAAAATAACAAAGATTGAGACTTTGTATGTATACCAAAGTGTATGCGGAATCTACACTTTGATACTCTAGAGAAGTTTATTAATGGAACAGTAATGACAAAAACAAACAATGAACACAAAACACACTGCTTCAATATTATTGAAATAATACGAGTACTCTTGAAGTACTGGGGTTACAAACCTTGAAGCTATTACAAATTTTTTCTCTAAGTGTTTTATCAATTGAAAAGTATATATATTCTAAAACTTAGGATCTCCTTTTATAGAAATACAAGAAGCCCTTTACAAAGATATCAGCCTATCATTTAGGTTCAGTTACAATTCAAATATAAACATTCCGAAATAATCTCCATGCATTCTTATCTTTATTTCAGCAGCTTTGACCATTTAGCAGTACTAACTCCTTCTACTAGCAGTATTAAGTAACATTGGCAGTACTAACTTTTAACTGGCAGTACTAACTCCTTTAGTACTGTTGGCAGTATTAAGTCATATGAAGATTTATTCCTAACAACTCTTAAAAATAAGCAACTTTTGTAAAACAACTTTTTTATAAACCTAAAATAAGCCCTCAAATAAGCAGATTAAGACATAATTGCTTAAACTATACTAAACTAATAAAAAACTAACTGTTTTGGCAATTTAAGCACTAATAAGCAAATGAACTATTAAAATAAGCTAAGACAGACTAAAAGCTATATCTAATAAGCACATAAGAGATAAAATAAGCACAATTGATAAGCTAGAATGACAGAAGAGCTAAAAATCTTAAAAACACTTAAACTTTTACACTAGAAAGCAAATAAGCTCAAATAAGCAAATGACGAAACTTAAATAAGCTAAAATGGACTTATACTAACCTAAAAAGCTAAATTAAACCTAAATAAGCCATAACAATAAGCAGATAAGCTAAAATAAAGAAATAAGCACTAATGGTGTAAACTGTTAACAAAACAGCCTCTTAAGGCACATTTAAGCTTAATTTTAAGCACTCAAATAGAACTTTATGACAATATGGCTTATACCATCTTAAAGCTTATACTATAAGCTTTCTATTCGTTTAGGCATACCCGGAAGCACCAAAACTTTTCTATGCTTCAACAAATACCCACTTTTTTATACCACAATACTTTAACATTAATCACATTATCTTACCTATATACATATAAAAAACCGGATTATGTATAAAAAGATACCCCCAAAGAAATTATATATTGGAATAACATATTCCATGTTTCAGGGAGACTTCATTATTAGGGAACCAAGACCACTATTCATCCCTTAAGACCCTCCCCTTTGTCCCAAATGACCCAACCCCCCTCCTTGGACTATTTTAATGACCTTTGACTAGCCTAGTTCCTATAAGAAGAAGTGCATACAAGTAATAAGCCATACACTCTCTCCAATACACTTAGTAAAAAAAGATCAAAAACCTCTACTTTGCTCTCCCTTTTAGGCCCAAGGCTCATAACCCCTTTCCATCTCAATCCATACACTAAAATTTCTATTCATATTCAAGCCTTCACACATCCTTCCTACTGATATAATAAGGTATTTTACAAGCCTTGGTTAACCCTTTTGCAAGTATTTTTCAATAGAAAAGGAAGTAGGGTTTTCATTTGGATATTGGGTTTTCAATCATGCAGCTTGGGTTTTATATCTTTACAAGGGTTTAGATTCATTTATATTCATCCATCTTACTTCCAATATAAGGGTTTCTTTTTGCTTTTTGTCTTTACTTTTATCATTTTTATGTGTTTACATGTTCTATATAACTAAATCACCATTTAGGGCTTTTAAACATGTTAAATGGATAACTTACTTGTGATTATGATTTTTAACACTTTTTCATATGATATGTGATTGGTAATATCATGGATATGCATGAGGAATTATCAGTATGTAACATGTTGTTAAGTGGAAAAATGTTTAAGTCTTAAAATAGTGATTAAAAGTTATTATAGGAAAGGTTTATGATTTCATGTGAGATTAAAGGCAATAGGGGCTGTTTTCTGTTTAGGTATTTTGTAACAGTTAGTTATACTTTATAAAGATAGTAGTCTCATGATGATTCCAAAAGTAAGAAAACTCGAAAAACGGATTAAAAACGAAAAAAGATTCGGTAAAAAACAAGTTTACGTTAATAAACAGAGTCGTAAAGAGTTTTTATAAAAACTTTTTATAAAAATTATTTCAACAGCAATTTTGGCATTTTACACAAAATTATACATATTTTTAGGATTCCAAAATGATAAGAATCGTAATTTTTCAATTAATAACGAACGAGTTATGAATTTCGCGAGTTTACGACAATTAATACTTTTATAAAACTATTTTTATAAAAGTTACTGTTCATGATAGAAATAATTATTTTTGTAAACCTCATAAATAAGTAGAACTTTCAATTACGAGAACGTGCTCGAAAGAATCACTAAAAACAGAGCTATAACGAATAAAATATGACGTTTACGGGTTTTACGATAATTAAAACTATAAAAATAACTTTATAACTGGTGTGAACAGTAAAAAGTACTGTTCATCAGAGGGTCAAAAATATGAAAATGTCAAATTATGATAACTCGTCCTAATACGAAAGCGTGGGCATAAGAAACGTCAAAATCGGACTTAAAACGCAAAAGTTACGCCAGTTTTACTAAAACGGTAATTATAAACGTTTTTACTTATTAAACACAATTTTACCAAAACAATTAGATGGTGATTGAACTATATAGACCTATATGTGGTATTAAGCAAAGTGTTATATTACTAGGGAGTTTCATAATGAGGCCTCTTCGGGGTGGCGTATCGACGAGTTGTTGGATTTACGATTTAAAGTGTCCTAGCTCCTCATACGTTCACTACATGACCTCTTAATTATGATAGCCCGAACGATAGTATGATGAGCTATACGACCTATAAATAATCAAAGTGTTTAGTACTTATACGACCTATATTGGATTAGGTTGCCTTCGGATTCCTTCGTGACGCATTTTTCTATTGTGAATACTTGTTGATTACCATTCACTCGAGGTGAGTTCATAGCCCCCTTTTTACTACGTGATTGTTTTACAAAATCTACGGGGTGAATTACATTGCTTGTTTTACTATTGGACACAAGTGTTTTTCTAAGTGTTTTCAAAGTGTTTACAAAGTGTATGCTATCCAGATTACTGCCTGAATATTATTGCTAAGTTACCTTATTGCCGTGAAGTCCCTATTTATCATGAACCGTTAATTGCTATTGTAGTGAGCGCGAGTGTTGTGGATAGATCTATCGGGACTGACAATCCCCACCTGGAATTTCTGGTCACAAGTTGACCATGGTGCATTTAACATTGAGAATACTTTTAGGTTGTTGGCAAGCATCCTATACATTTGGGGCACAAACTAGTTAAGGCTTCGGGTTCATGAGCTTAGTGCAATAATAAACGTTTTGGACTACTAAATGTGTTTTAGAGTCTATTATTACATCGATCTTGTGGTCCACCAATTTACCAACAAACCTATGATTTCACTCAACCTTTGTGTTGACTTTTAGCATGTAAATTTCAGGTCCTAGGGTATGAAGACTGAAGGGGAGCCGTGGCGGATATCAATGAAGATGGATTCTGTGTTTTATCTAAATTATATGCAACTTTTGTCTTTCATAAAACTTAAGTCATCTTTTGAGATTTTGTTTAAATGTATGTTGGATGTTTATGACATCAAAAAAACTTATGGGACCTAATGTATTAACTCTGATATTTTGCTATAAATGAAATATTATCTTAAAATGTCCATTCTTGGTCATTTCCTATATCTTGTTTGTTGTACTTGAAGTAGCACCCCAATGTTACTATTCCGCTGCTACCTGATTTTTGGGGTTGTTACACCGTAGTAGCATAGGATCCCCAGAGTTTTCATCAAACCAAAACTTAGCACCACAGTAGCGGCAAACTTGATTACACAGACCTATATACACATATTTCAGTAGTGGAGTTGCATAATGTAAAAAAGTTTCAATTTTAAGCTAATAAGCACGAAAATGAAAGTTTTGCAAGAAAACCAAACATGTAGCTGTAAAGGTGCTTACTGTGTGACGGTTGGCGTCTTTGTGCTATATAATTACGTTGGTTTTCTTCGCGCACATGTGGTCTACCATTTACACATGCATCATCGACAATAGAAAGCTCATTGATCCCACCATAACTATAAGGTAAAATATTTCTATGACAATAGGACAATACAAAATAACGAAAGCATCTTTACTTGGGAGATTTGAGTGTATGTCTGTACCAACCGCAGACTGAGGTATCATGGCACATTCTGGTGTATCAACGCCTGCAATAACACATTCAAGGTTACTAAGATACCAAAAAACCTAAAATGCAAATACAACAACTGACATTGTCAAATATACGCACGTGTCTCCCAAAATGTTCCACACGCTGAAGGAGTAACGTGTTCACCGAAAGTAACAAAGCTAGTGTCACATACAGCAAACTGTTCTTTGCTAGTGGCAGCAAACGCATCATCATAGGAATCAGAAATATGAGTGTTTTCATTACGGTTTCCACGACCTGTTGCTTTCATGCTGAAGACCCACTTTTGATGCTGCAACATGAACATAACAATGAGATCCACAAATACATTAACGTATTGAGATTGTTATCTTTATTTAATTTGCTACTGCAAGCCTTGTAAGGCCAATGAGCACTTTTTTCCTTCATAGTTTTCTCGACTTATTAAGATTTATTACTTTTTATTTTCTTCAAAA
>BQNB010191200.1:0-11718 GCA_026074375.1 Tanacetum coccineum | reverse complement strand
TCCAAAAATGTCCAAAAACCCATTTTACTATTAACATCAGCAACTATTTATTTGGTTTAGCCGAAAAATGTTTCAAGTTTCATTTGGCTATAACTTGGCCGTTTTAAGTCTGATTTTAGCGTGCAATATATGAAAAACTATCTATTCGAAACAAGCTCTCCAAAAACTACTTTTACGCATAATGAAAACATTTTTAAGTCGCCCAAATCCTCAAAACAATTTCGGATCAGCAAGCACTTTTTGTCAAAAACACAACCAAAATCCACCCAAACTTCACAATAGTGCCTAATCTAGCCTAATCTTCATTCACAACTAATCCATAACAAAACCACACCTAAGACTAACCTAATCCCTTCATTTCTATTGTTGCAACTCTCATTCAACTCTCATCTCACCAAGAACATAATATTTAACTAGTGAAACAAAGTAACATCATTATTTATAAAATCTTGTTTTTTAATCTTTCAAAAATTAAAACACAACATGAGGATGTATGGATCTTGAACATATAAGAAGAACATAAGTAAACCACAAATAAAGGTTCAAGACACTTACAAGAATGAAGAACAAGTAGAGAAATCACAAGATCTATACCCCAAAATAATAGATCTATAAAACCCAACAACAAATCTTGAAACCCTAACTTAGATCTTGATGAAAAACCTTTAAACCAAAGAACCAATACTTCAAATCACCTTAGATGTTCTTAGAAATGAATCTTGTATGCTTAGATTATGCAAGAAATCAAAGAAAATGGGAACCCTATATGGGTGTTTGTTGGCCGTGGGCTTCAAGAAGAGAAGAGGGAGAGAAAGAAATTTTTGGAGACTATGAAATGAAGAGATGAAACCCTAGTTAGGAGAATGCAAGGTATTTATAGGAAAAAGGATAGGTTAAGGGCTCATGACAAGTCAACAAGTGTGTAACCAAGTGGCTAAGTGATCAACACACACCAAGAGTGTGTGTGGGGAGGGGTTCGGACGCAAACACAAAGGGGGGAGGGGGTTCAAGCTTAAATCACTAACCAACTAGTCACTTAGAAATTAAATAAGATTCCATGTTATAACATAGTGGAGAAGTGGTCCTCCATGGATGAATGAAGACAAAGGGTGTAAGAGTCACATGTGGGTGCATGGAAGGTGACTACAAAGATGTCACTTTCTTGCATGTGATGGTGTTTTATTTTTGAAATTCAAACTAGAGATAAAAGATGCTCTTTGATTTATTTAAGTGTGTGTATGCGTGTGTTTTGAGTATAGGGGGAGGGATGAACGAAATTTTTGACTTAAGAACATGAGATGGACGATAACTAAAGTTTACACGAAAAGATTTCGGGTTTCCGGGGTTCCGTTAGGTCAAAAACGCGAAAAACGCAATTTAAACGTTAAAGCGTAAAAATAAATACCGGGAGTGATCGTAAACTACGAAACACTTAGAAAAGATAAAATAACTCATATAATATCTAAACTAATCAAAATCCAAAGTCGGAACGCGTCCGATGACGTTTTTCAGATTTACGCGGGTTAACTTCCCGGTAAACTGCCGGATTCAAACGTAACGTATAAAAGTCAAAAATAATAATCGGAAAAGTTTAAAATATTGACCTAAAATTTTTGGGGTGTGACAATGTTAAAGATGATACTCATACTCTACTCCAGTCTTGCACTGACTCTTTAGAATGTTGTTATGAGCAAACTTCATCTTATCAAAATCAGTAGTAGTAGGAACCCACTTTGTACCCTGTATTTCAGCAATAAATTCAGTATCTACTTCCTCAAAAATATTCACACCATCATTTATTTCATGAACCTTGGACTAAGTTTCATCATAAGATGGTATTGGCGGTTGTGATGCATACATCCTTGATTTGTGAACAGTTTTTGACTTAGATGATGTTGGGTTGGAAGATGTTGTGACATTTGCAGAAGAAGAATCAACAGTAGACTTCTGCTTCTTAGAAGTTTTCTCCTCCTTAGGATTATCATCAAGATGATCATCCTGGTCTCGATGGCGAGAAGCATGTGGTCTGCAAGTGGAAGGTGAAACTGAATACATTCAAAACATATCTTGCAATCCTACCCATATCACGGAATCGTCAATTAAAGATTGAACATTTCATCTCATCTTCATATACAACCGACGTTGCAAATCAGGAATATAAGCAATTGAGGCCTTTGAAGACGAGGGAACATTTGATGTTGTAGATTCCATATGTTGCTTGAAAAGTTCTTCAATCATCTTTGGAACACGAGTAGCAAGATATTGAGAAATAATATTTGGAAGACTATCCTTCAAATGATCATTAGTAGCATCAATGGAAATCTTTGGAACAACAACATGAATTGCATCATTAATTTTCTTTAGAATTCCTGATAAATCACTCATGCAAAGAACTTCTGAGATAGTATCTTGATTATTCGTCAATTCCACAAATGTCGCCTTATCAGAAGATAAGTCATTCCTAAAGGATCTAGGTGGTGTGGGTATTAGTGTATGCATCTTCTCATTCCTAGTCTCTAAACTACCCGTCTTTCCATTTCTGATCAATGTATGATCAATGTGATCATCATCATGAGTCATATCATCATCTTCATCTACAATCTCCTCCAGATTTTCCTTATTACTCTAAGGCTCTAACCTAGTGATGCAATCGTTGTAAACACACCAGGTTTTACAACTTCATAGACAAAGCACCTAACCGTTGTAGTGTAGTATAGGCAAGACGTGGGGGTTGTAATCGTTCTCTAAGGGAATAGGTTTGGAAGGCTCAAACTAAACGTAACTAAGGTCTAAGAGTTGAGAGAAGATTATTTTTGTATTTTTATATTTTTAGAAAGCAAGTAATATTCTGGTTTTGAGAGAGGTTTGGTTTTAAGCTAATTAAACTAAATAACTGAAAATAAAGCTAAACTACCGTGGAAAACTTGATAGGTAAATAAATGTGTTTACTTAATCATGCATGATCCTTAGTTTGCTTCTCCTAATTCTATTGCCTGTCACCCTTGTGAAATAATTGAATACTTTTTTTTTTAAAATTTTTTTTTAAATTTTTTTAAATTTTTAATAATTAAAAATTTTTAATAAAATTTTTTTTTTTTTTTTAAGTTTTTTTTTTTTTCTTTTTTTTTTTTTTAACGGGATTTTACAAATCACAGAATAACCGTATAAATCTCCAAGGCAATATGGTATAAATCTCTTAAGGTAAGTGTATAAATCACGCAAGTGTAATGTATAAATCACCCTAAGAAAAATGTATAAATCGTCGTCTGAAAATTGGTATAAATCGCTGGATTTAAACACTGCGTATAAATCGCCGTACCAGATGTATAAATCGTCGGGATCAGATAAAACGTATAAATCTTCGTATAAGGAGATGTATAAATCGCCGAAACCAAGGATGTATAAACCGCCGTATACAAGTGATGTATAAATCGCCGTGTACAATCACGTATAAATCGCCGGATATACACACGTATAAATCGCCGGATAGAAATACGTATAAATCGCCGGATTAACAAATGTATAAATCGCCAGATTTATAAAACGTATAAATCGCCGTATAAGAGATGTATAAATCGCTAAAACTGGAGATGTATAAATCGTCGTACACAATCACGTATAAATCGACAGATACAAATACTTATAAATCGCCGTACTCAATAACGTATAAATCGCCGAATTCAAACAGTGTGTATACAAAACCGTCTTCAAAAACTTCAAATCACTTAAAGACATAATTTTTGACGTTTTTCATTGATTTTACTTGTACTTCTTGCTATTATAAGACTAGGAGAACCTTAAAAACACAAACTTTATGGTTTTTAACACAAAAAGTTTGAAATCAAGATTCTTGTACCTAAAAACCCTTTTCGAACCAAAAACAACAAACAGATGAAGATTTATTAGATTTTCCAAAGATTTTCTTGTACAACTAACCTATACTAAGATAAACAAATAAGAAACTTTATAACTTTATGGTTTTTAAACCCACAAAAGATGAAAATCTCTTGTCTAGGTTCGAACCAAATGCACGCCTAAAACAAATAAATAAAACGCACACAAAACCTAGCTAAACACCCTCATGGCTCTTGATACCAGTTGTAGAATATATGTTTTATCTAATCTCACAATCAAATAAGCAAAGAACTAGAGAGAGAAAGTGAAGGGATGGATACTTTTAGAGAGAGAAATGAAGAGAGAAATATTAGATTATCTTCAAATGAAAAAGTGAACAATTAACCATCTCATGTGTGAAGAGGGTATTAAATCTTCAAGAGGTGGTCGACCATAGACCCTTAAATGGGGCTTACCATGGGCCTTGGGCCTTTCTACCTTATCAAGGTTCCAAAAACTATACTACGAGCCTATCTTACGATATTATGGATGTGACCGATACTTTTCGTATTCCTAACACCCTAACCTAGATCGGATTCCATACAAACACAACACAAACACCTTTGAAGCGTTGATACTAATCGATAAGTATAAATTTCACTATAAAACATGAACTAGAGGTCGGGGAGGCTTAAAGAGAAAGCTAGCCAGGTTAGAGGGAGAGTAGAGAGAGAAAGGATAAATGTGTGTTTATTAGAGAGATAAAGGAGATCATACACACTTACAACACAAGCCTCACCCATCCTTGGAAGTAAGGAGGCGGTTTATATAGCCTAAATACACATAAACTATCCTAACTAGGCAAAACTAGTCCATGCGTATTCGGCTTTAAGAAATCTAATGTAACTACGTAAATGTCGTCACATTTTAGACCTAACATTGCTATACCTCTAAAATAGATAATGAAAGATAGGTGTACAATATGCAGCTAGACACAAAATTAAGTGGCAGCTTAGTGGAGAAGTGATTAGTCAATTATAGTGTATATATATATATATATTTATAATATCATACTATATTATATAATATAAGCAACTAGGCAAAGCACTCTTGTGAAAGAGTAATAAGCTATTCACTAATAAAATATATTTCAGGAAAGTATTGATGAGAAAATTACCCTTAGGAAAAGATAAAGTTCAAAAATCGTTCCGAGTCGTTTCCCAACAAAGCCGTGAATATTAAAAATCTTGTTTTTGGTTCGTGATCGCGGTGCTTGAATATGTCATTATTTTAGATTTTGGATTTAAATCTAATAAACGCCAAAGGATAATAATTAAGGCAATTTAAAAATCATAACGACATTTAAAGCAATTAACAATTTAAAACAAACTAATTAACCAAATAAGACAAAAATAAAACTCTAAAAACTAAAAATGTAAATTTCTTAAACTAAATGTATTAAACTATTCTTTAAATAATAAAAAATAATTTTTTATATTTTTAAACTATCTAAAACTATTTTTAAAACTAAACAAGTCTAAAAATTAAACTAAAAATACTAAACTTAATCCTAAAAATTTGAGAAAATTTATAAAAATACTAGACACTGTTTTTGAGGTTTACAAAGAAAAATAGTTCAAAAAGCTACTTTCAATAAGCTGCTAAAAATCAAATAAGCAAAATAAGCTGGAAATAAACTTGTATAAGAAATATATAAAAGTAATCCTAAACAAAAAAGACCCAAGGGCAGGATGGTTAAGGCTTGTGTGTTGTGTGAGGGAGGTCACAGGTTCGAGTCCTGTGACTATCCTTTTTTCAAAAACGTTTTTTATTTTTTTTTATTTTTGAAAAAGCTAAAGATTAAGCTAAAATAAGAAACTTTAATAAAGGACTTAAGACTTGAGCTTATTAATAAGCTATAAAAAGACAGTTAAAAGTGACAGTTTGTTTTTTTAGACTTTGACATTTAGTTAAAACTGTTAGGATCTTTGGACTCAATAAGCAATAAGAAAAGAAAATAAGATGAAACAGACCTAGACCTAAACCTAAACCTAATAAGCTCTAATGACTAGAAATAAGCAAACAAAATAAGCTGACAAGTAATTAAAAGCATTAAGACAGTGGACACAAAAGGATATTCAAAGAACTTTTACCAAAACTTTAAGCTACGATTAAAGGACAAATAAGCACTAGGTATAAGCTAAAAGTTAAAAACAGATAAAGAACTAGATTCAAATTACTAAAACAATCATGATTTAAGTAATTAAGTTTAAGAAATAAGCTAGAAAAAATGAAATGAAATGACAGTTTGTAACTTTTTTGGACCTTTTTTGTGAGAAATTAACTACTTGCAGATGAGTTTTAAGACTCAAAAACACATTTGACATACTATAAACTAAAAACAGATTAAGAACAGATTACTATAAGCTTAAATCAATCAAAGTTTATCAAAGATAAGCTAGATATTAACCATGAATGAATCTGCAATATCAAAACTTTTAAGAACAAACCAAAACATTGACACCTATTGACTGATTTTTATCCAAAATATTTAAAAGGTTATTCCTAAGTTTAATGACTCAAAACAGATGCTAAATGATGCATATGAAACCAGTTTTTGAACACTAAAACTACTCATTAAGCAAACTGTTTATAAATCTAAGAATCAAACAGTTTAGAATACTTTTGAAATGGCAGACTTGAGGTTTTGATCAAACAAACTAAAAACTAAACAAAACTTAATCTAAGCTTATTAAATCTAGCATTTAGACCTAATAAGAGCTTATCAAATCCATTTTAATCAATAAAAACACCCTGCACTACCTTTTCCCGTGCTAAAATTTCTTAACCCAAACGCCCTTTTAAAATTTGAAAATCAATTTTTAAGCTAAAACAGATCTAAATAAGCTACAAAATGCTAAAACAGATTAAGTACTAAGACAATTAAAGATAAATAAGCAAAAATCTTATGAGAATAAGCACTAGATAATAAGCTAGACTAATAAGCAATTTTAACTAAAAATAGACTGATTCTTTTTAAACTTAAAACAAGCTAAACTAAACTATAAACTAGACATAATAAGCTATAATAAGACAGAATAAGTACATTTAAGCAGAGAATAAGCAGAGATAAGCAGATTAATAAGCTGAGAAGGAAATTAAGTTTAAAATAGTAAAAGTAAACTAACCTTGTCCTTTGCTCAAAACAAGGACATCTAAAAGAGCTTATCTACAAGCTCCAGCTTATTTTCATAAGCTGGTACAGTATCATAAGCCCATCCAAGTCTGGCTTATCATCCTGATTAAAGCTTAAACTGATTTTGAGGTTATTTAGGTGAAAGGATTAGTCAGTTAAGCCTTAGAGAGCTTAACTGAATAAGGAATAGCTTATAAAGTAACCAAAGAGCTTATAGCTTATTAAGTGAAATCCAAACTCATCTTAAACAATTTTAATTAAAAATAAAAATGTAATTCAATACACAATTTAAATGAAACTGGATTTTTATTAATTATAAAGAGATTACAAGCTTTAAAACGGAAATTACATTAAAAACATTACAATAAGCTGGAAATAAGCTAAAGCTACTTAAAAACTAAATATTTCACTGTGTGATAGAACCTCTCTATTTATAGTTTAGGAGAGAAGGATCCAGAAGGAGAAGAGCGTTCCCAATCATAAAATCTTAGCCCTTGATTCATAACCAATCCTTTTCCATCCATTTTGAGCCTTTGATCACTCTTTACGTCTCAACAGCCAATAGGAGTGCTTGGGATTGCCAACGTGTCAAAGTAATGATGTCAGAGGCGCCACGTTGGTCTTCTAGAAGGGAGAGGACGTGCGGTGGATTGGTATGGTTTTACCTGTTTTACTCGTTGCAGGTGAAAATGAGAGGGAAGATGGAGGTACAATAACTTTGACCTCTTTTTTTATAAAATTGACTTTGGATCCGGTTTTTGTTGTTGGGCTTATATCTTGGGCAGTTTGTTTTAGGCTTACGGATTGGATTTGGAATTTGGACTAAGTATATTCATGGGCTGACCCGGCCGGCCTACAAAACGGGTACGGATTGGCCCATTTATAGATGAATACGTCCTCGGCTTTGTTTTCTCACGCTTTTCCAATCTCGTGCTCATTTTTGTCAATTTGGCCATATTTTTGTCCTTTTTTAAATATCCGTTACCTACATAATAAAATTTATAAAACAGACAAATACAATGTATTTTCTATTTGTTTTTGGTCATTTAAGCTCGTTTTATTAAGGAAAATTGATATGTGATTAAACACATATCAAAATCCCTCATACTACGCTATTGCCGTGTCCTCACGCAATGATATAAATACACGCTTAAAACTAAAAATTTCAACCCCCTAAACTAATTACCTTGAAAAGTAGCTAAGTGTTCATCTCAGGGGATTAAGAAATCAATAGTTTTGAAACGCCCCGTTTTACCATTTCTTTTCATATATATATATATTTTTTATTTTCCACAAGTGACTACATGTTCGACTTTTATTATTTAGTTACAACTTTTAAGATCACGGAACAAGAAACACTTATAAATAGTGTCCAAAAGGATAAATTCATCGTCTTCGATTTTTCACCCGCCCTAAACCAAGCTTAAAAACAAAATCATTGTTAAATACAAGTTAAGATGCTAACACTACTCATATTTTTAATTTGTGTAAGCCTAAACTAACTTTTCACTCCTGATGGAACAATATCTTTAAATGTGTATGTGCTCATTTCGAATTTCGACCATCCATTCGACATTTTAAGAAAATTGTCATCCTTCTAAGCTTAATGTTCCCCCCAAGAATTATGATTATGAAGGCGAGATCATTCCATGTAGCGACTTTCTTCTCGGCACATCCCAGCCGAGACCGGCTTAGGTGACCAGGCTTTTGACACCCCACAGAGAATAGTATCGGAACTCACGGACCTTCGGTATCAAAAACTCTTAGGCTTCCCGTTAAACTAACACTTCATTTAGAAAGACCACAACTTAAAACGAAATAGTCTTAGTTCAAAAGCATATTTAAATTTAAGAAAAAGAGATTTTCCCCATATTTATTCAATCATATACATTACACTTAACATTAATTATTATTATACTTATAACCTCCACCCTTTAAATGAACTGTCACATCGGTATGCGAGCCGACCATGATCCAGTTGTCTTATTTCGGCTTCGGACCTTGCCTTATATGAAGACTGTCACATCGGTATGCGAGCCGACCATGATCCAGTAATCTGACAAGGTATTATTATTATTATTATTATTATTATTATTATTATTATTATTATTATTATTATTATTATTATTATTATTTTTTAACACTTTTCATTACCACGATATATAGAAAAAATTTCTTTTTAGAAAATTTAAGTATAAATTTGAACTAAGACTAAAAAGTCTAAAAATGTTGATTTTAAAAGGACTTTTAAGGATGATAAAACCACTAACTTGTCTAATTTTTGAAAAGAGCACGTATTATTAGTCCGGTTAGAAGCTTCGGGGAGGAAAATCCACAAATTACACTTATGAGCTCTTAAGATATCCAATTAATCCTTGCTTAGCATCTAACTTATATTCAACTCTATCATTTCTCGTTCTTCGCAAGTTTAAAATCTTTAATAAAAAGATCCGCGAATGCTTAGTCTAATAAAATCAAGCTTTGCATATTTAAAGTCTATAATGGAAACTTGCAAACTCTTGGCTTTTTCAAGCTAGAATTCGCGTTTTAAAGTTTCTTGTATAAAAGACTAGCAAAAGTTTAAATTTATATAGGTTAAGGGGCAAGCTAGAGCGCAACATGCTCGATCAAGTCAAAATTTATTCTTGCTCTCACCAACGAAAAGTCAAAAATTCGTGTCAAAACACTTATTTTATTCTTGAAATTTTTTAATTTTGGCATAAAATCATATATTTTTTATGGCAAAACGGGGTTACGTGAAGACAAGGCAAATACGAGTAAGATCAAATCGATAGATACCCCCCATACTAGAACTAAACATTGTCCTCAATGTTTTAAGGGCCCCTACGCAAATCTAAAGCCGTTTATTAATTATGCTAATAGATAAACGTTAGTCTGTAAGATCTAGGATATCGGATTCCCATATATAAGCATGCTAAGGATTGAAGCTCGAGTGAACAATAGACAAAACCACGAGCACGAGAGTCTTCATAATCCGGGAAATCCTGAACATAAAACACAAGCCACGAAACACGAGAAAGGAAGAGGCGAGCCTCCTCACGTCACACTTATTAGAAAATAGAAAAAGTAGATAGAAACATGGGTTGCCTCCCGAGAAGCGCTTGTTTTTGTGCGAGTCTCTAGCTTGACTCTCCCCGAATTCCTTTGTCCTTGGGGCCGAAACATAAAAATGGAAAAATCATCATCGAACTTTCATATGCCACCGGCTCTAAGGAATAAAAACTATAAGCGGAGATGTCGGGGTCAAAAATGGTGTCCTCACTCCTGAAGGAGAGAAGAGAGTTCAAAGGATAGGTAAGAAAAAGAAGAAAGATTTTGATAACAAATGTGAGGGAAAAATAATGGCGATCCTCAAAGGGTAACCTCACATATGTCAGAGAAATAATTTTCTCATGAATCCCGGGGTTAAAAACCTTGATCATATTCTTCAAATCATCATTATCAGGTTCATCGTTTAAGCTTTTCGTGTTATGATCAAAAAACACCTCAGGAGGGAGATTAGGGTTATTGTCATTAATAAGCAAACTCTTAAGGTAGATTGTGTCTCCCTACGAGTCATAATAATCGTCCTCAAAATCCAGAGGAATATAAGATTTAATTACTTTAAGTCCCTCAAAATGAAGTTCTTTCGGAGTGAGAGGAAATGATATATCATTATTTAATAACTTCTCGAGTAGAAGAATGTCTCCCTCCGAATCAAAATCGGCACCATCAATTCCTGGTAGAATTGAATCACTTGTAAGACAAGCTTCGATCTCATCACCTCATGGGTCAAAACACTCATTAAGCTCGGAAAGATGTGTGACTAGCAAAGCCTGCTCATCAAGGTTAGAAACATAAGAGTCTTTGCTCTCGATGTCCTCTAACACCTCATTAAAAAGAGGATTTACGTCACTAGAGATGTACTTGTCGTCGAATTCAAATAGAGGGTTCGAATAAGTTTTAAAATTTTCCTCCTGACCGTCCTCATCAAGAAATGACTCGTCATCACTAGAGGTAAAATCATCATTAGAATTGAAGAGAGGATTAGAGAAAGTCATGGAATTACCCCCTAAAACGTCAAGAGGTGTAGAATCATCACAAAAAGGCAAATCACACTCACTGTCATTGTCGGATGTTTCCTTAGACTCACTTGGGATTGAGACAAGGTCCTCAACACTAGACTTTATTACTTTGTCTAATTCCTTTTCAGGAATAGTGCGAGGATCCCTATCCCCCATTGTAACACCCTCAAATCTAGGTAGCAGCGGAATGTTGAATATCCGAGGGCGTTACTTCATAGATCAATAGCACAAGATATGAGAACGAACACTAAACGTGTCGTTTTAAAAAGATACATTGGATTAACAAAATGCTTGTTCATTACATAAGCTCATGGCATTAAATTGTTCGGCAATATAAGTAAAGATTTCAGTTTATAACAAATGTTCCCAAAATGTAATACGCCCAAATCTTTAGTACTGACTCTTTCTAAAGAGTGACCCCTAATGTATCTGAGCACCTCGTGCCTTATTGACCTGAGAAAACATGCTTAAAATCTCAATATAAAGTTGGTGAATTCATATATTTATGTAATTCATTAGTAGGACCGCAAGATTTCCAAGTGTATGATTAAACAACAGATGCAAACATCATAAAAAGTAATTACGTTTTCCTAAGCTCATGAC
>BQNB010191198.1:0-11718 GCA_026074375.1 Tanacetum coccineum | reverse complement strand
TTAATAAGCTGTAGGTTTAATTGTTAAATTAGCTTAATTAGGTGAGTTCAAGTCTGAGTAGATATAAGATTTTAGCATTTTTAGTTTTAAAATAGATTTTAAGTAGAAATTAGTTTGGACAGTTTAGGATAAGTAGTGTTTGGGTTAAGATGTTTTTGACTTTTAAAGTCAACATGATTCTGTCAATTCACTTTACACAGTTGAGATTTTCAAAGTAAACAAGTTTTAAATAGGTTTTGCAAGTTAGTTTGTAGAATTTCAAAATTTAGAGCTTAATAAGTCTCTACTAGCACCAGGACAGTTTTAGTGAAAAGTAGTTTTAGAGTTAAGTGTTTCACTAGCATTCTAGTGTTAAGTTTGGTTAATATAGATTTAGTAGCATTTAGATAATGAGTTCATGAATTCTAATACTAAAGTTCTGGCCTGCACTTAAGTTTTACCAAGTATATCAGTAACAGCAGTATTAACTTAGTTAATACTGCTGTTGCTTATCATTTTTAAAGCTTCTTTTTAGCTCTTGAAACTAGGAGATAGAACTTAACTTTAGGAACCTTGGTAGTACTCCATTAGCTTTTTAAAGATAATCTTTTAATTTCCATTTTTAAGCTTTTAGTCTAGCTTATTTGTACTTGCAAAAGTAGTATAGCAGCAGTTGAAATTACTTGCTTATTTCTTTTGGATCACTATTTTCTAGTTGTTATTTACAAATTCCTTTTATCTAGGTTTATCATATATTCATAGGATAGCTTATTTCCAAAATTTCAGTTTCTAGGACTTAAATTTGAGCTAGTTAGCTTATTAGAATTAGCTTATTAGGAATAGCTTAATAATAGACAATAGCTTGAACCTTAGCTTTTTAATAGCAAATTTTTCATTAATCTTGTTAACTCTTAGTTTATTTCTTTTTAGAAATCTCTAGTACACATTACAAGCTTCTTATAGCAACTTTTGGTTTTAATTTTCATTTAGAAATAAGCTAGTAATAAGCAAAAGACTAGAAAAGTTAGGAAAACTTAAGAATCTGTAAAGCAGATTTAAAAGCTAATTTTATAGCTTATTCAGTGGTTAAAAGTTTATAGTGCTTTTATTAAAGTTGTAGTGTATAAACTAGGGCTTAACTTTGTAGTTTTAAGTTTTTGCTAATTTTCACTTTTTAAATAAGCCAAAAATAAGCATAATCGTAGGGTCTGTTTTGGACTTTTTCAATAGTTAAGGGTTACCCGTTTTCATTGTAGTGTAATTTTCTATTAATTTTCCCGCCTACCCTTTACTTTCATTTGTTAGAATTTCTACCCTGTCTTTTTAGTATAATGAAATAGTTTTTATATTTTTAATTTTAGTTTAATAAAATTAGGGTTTAGTTTTTAATTAGCAAAATTAGGATTCAATTGGTTAATAAAAATTGGGCATTTTTGTACCTTTAGTTTTCTGCACATCTTAAGTAGATAAAAATTATTTTTCTTTATTTTTCCAGTTAAAGTTGTAATTTCTAGGAATTAAAATAGATTTTTAGTAATTTCTTTTTCTTAAAAAATTCATAGAAAATAGAAAAATAATTGGAAAAATCTAATTCTTTTTGTAATAATTCTCTTTTTCATTCTAGTATTTTTGAAAAATAAAAATAGAATTTTAGTGTTAATTTTTAGAAAAAGTCTATTTTTAGTTAATTCATTTTTCTTTAAATAATCATATAAAATTCAAAAATAGTTAAAAAATTCTAATTCTTTTTCCTAAAATTTTCTTTTTAAATTTGTGATTTTTAGAAAATCTGTTAATAGAAGTGCTTAGAATTTTAAATTCAAGTTTTAGCTCACGGTTTTTTAATTCATTATGTTAATTTTTCGTAATAGTTAAACGTTTTTAATTGTTTAATTGTTTCTATAGTTTAATTGTGCTATTGTATTCGTAGTGTAATTCAAAATTCAAAGATCCTTTAACCATTCTTGATTCGAATCTGAATTATTCCCAAATCTCAATTCATGCCTTCGTTTGATACGCCCCAGATGAAATACTTCCCGGATTAAAAATAGATAAATATATGTGTGTTCTAAGTGAGATTTTATCCAATTTTTTTTTTTTATTTTTTTTTTTTTTTTTTTTTTTTTTTTGTTTTTTATTTTTATTTCTCTTGTTTGAGAAGTAGTTTGAGAGAGATTGTCCACGATTAATACTATATATAAATAAAAATTTGACTAGTGCTTATACACCCAACCAGTCACCCTGATGATTGTAATCCAGATCATCACCCATCGGCATTGTACAATTGAAGAAAGCTCTTTATTGGACGCAACAAGCTCCACGTGCGGGTAGAAAAGCTGTCGATGTTTTGATCAACTCCGGATTACCAAAGCGTGGTCGATCCTACACTCTTCACGAGAAAGCAGGCAAAACATTCTACTGGTACAAATATATATAGATGATGATCATCTTTGGCCTCTACCAATCCCAAACCATGCACAATTATATCATTGAGAAGAACTATTTGCATATGAGAATGAACTCGAAAACAAAAACCTTTCAAGATTCGATAGAGGACCAAATGTCATTCTTTTTAGGATTACAAGTTTCTCAAAATCCCAGAGGCATCTTTATCAACCAATCCAAATATGCTCAGGAAATCTTGAAAAAGTTTGGTTTTGACACATGCACACCCATTGACACTCCAATGGCGGAGCGTCCCGACCTTGATGAAGATAAAGGAGGAAAGCTAATTGATCCATAACGATTTCGTAGTATGGATGGGCTCCCTTATAGTATCTTAGTGCATCTAGACCTGACATAGTAAATTGCTGTTTGTATGTATGCACGTACCAGCTAACCTACTGAAATTTGCACCTACAGCTATAAAAGCGGTAATCTTTAGTACCATAAAGAACATTAACATGGGTCTGTGGTATCCGAAGGACTCCGGCTTTGAACTAAAAGCTTTTGCAGATGCTGATTATGCAGGGTGTCATGACACAAGGAGAAGTACCTCTGGTTCTGCTCAATTTCTTGGACATCGGCTTGTTAGCTGGTCATCCAAAAAGGACAAAAAAGAACGCCCTCTCCACTACATAAGTGCTGAATACATCGCCATTTCAGGATGCTGTGCTCAAATCCTCTGGATGCACATCTCAACTACGAGACTATGATTTGCGTTCACAAAATGCCGATGTACTGTGACAATCAAAGAGCTATTGCTCTATGAGCTGTTTAATAGTGTCAACACCAGCGTATCCAAGCACATTGATATTCGTCACGACTTTATCAAGAGCGGTTTAAAGGAAAGTTGTTGAGTTGTATTCTAGGAGACAAAATACCAACTGGTTGACATTTTTACGAAGGCATTACGAGAAAATCGTTGTTTTCTAACACGACTCCCCTGCTTGGTAGTTAAACAAATAATCACCAGAGACTCTCAAGGAACTACAGGATGATACTGTCCCTTCGTTATAGTTCTTCACATAGGTATCAATAGTATATAGTATATATATATATATATATATAATATATAATCTAATATATATATGATATATATATATATATACTAAAAATAGTATATTTATATAAATCCTCTCTTAAAATTTTTAGTCAGAGTCTTGCAGTTATTTCAGACTGTAACCCAGTATTAACCCAGAGATTTAATGTAGTTTTCAGTGCATTATTTCTTCACAGACAGAAGTTGTCTAAGACCCGAACAATTTTCTAATAAACAATTTGTTTTTTCAAACATGTTCGGAGTCACCATTCAGACATTGACCAAAACCTTATCTTATTATAACCCGGTCAATGTATTGAGGGTGGAATCAGTTACTAACAGTTTTTGCAGGCAGTTATACGCACTGTTGCCTTGATTCTAGTACAGAAAGATTGAAAGGAGCCACAAACTACGTCTTCAGATGGTTTGATTTATCACTCAATCTCGTCTTGTTTCAGATCTCGTTTTAATATTCACTTGATATTTGTGCTCATTTAGCTCACCTCAATGCTTGAAGAGAGCTCAATACATATTTAACTTCCATATCAGTCAAACCATACAAAGTTGCATACTTTTGATCGGGGGAGAAAATGTGACTTAAATGTAAACCGGATAACTAATGATTCGATTGATTCAAAATGCCAAAGTCCTCTCCTTGCTTTGCACAACATCTTTCGAATAACGATGCACATGTATAGAGGAGGTAAAAGTGTCAATAACTCAACAAAGGTCAAGATAACCAAGAGCCTTTTGTGATATACAACAAGTATCTTGATAATCGTCAAGAATCTTTGTGTCATGATTTGGGAAAGGATATTAATGATAGCGAAGGAATTGATAATTTGTACCACCAGGGTATTCGTAGAATACTCATATACTTGTCTTTCAGAAGTATCCAAAGTGAGAATGACTTCATCTTACAAATACTGTATGAGTATGGATGAGACCATGAGGCCCTTCATATCTTTTCGAGATATCCTTTCAAAAATCATCATGAGCATTCTGATTTAAAATTTCCGTTGTGTCCACATAAATTTCACAATGCACATCGAATGTTTTTCAAATCAATGTTTTTGCCAACCGGTCTTCTAGGTAACTTAATTGTATTAAGAAGTAAAACGCTGAACAAGGATTATAACGGTAAATAGTCAGCAGATAGACCTGTACTGACTCACTCTTATGCCTTGAGGGGGGGCGGGCGGGAGGGGCTTACGGACATTGGTTTAAGAACAACAACATACGGAAATCTGATACTTCGGTATTTGGAGGACTTAAAGCTTTGAGCTGGAAAACCTGCTCAAGAAGGTTCTTTATTGAATCTATCTGATCACAGATGCATATTCGTACAGTAATGGTAATCGACTCACCATGTTTCTAAAACACAGAGGTGAACTACTCCAGAAGCAAACGGCATACTGGTAAAGAAGTATCAATCCTTCATAGTTGATAGTATACTAAAAACTATAAGGTTATCATTGCAAACCTTGTTATTGCAAACAAAGCATTTGACTAGTCCATAGCAACGGCTCATGGTTAAAGACATATCAAATCCGTTATGATACTGCTAGATTAGCTAAAAAACTATATGTTCATAACTCATAAGATTTGAAAGAAATCAAGAAGCTAATTACATGAAGCCTTCCGCACCTCAAAAAATCAAAAGTTTTTCTTCAAATGCTAAAGCAAAATAAGTCGAAGAAGAAAGAGAACTAAGCTTTCTGATTTACAGCAAGTATGAGCATGTCAGACCAAAGTTCAGCGAATGGCAAATTGAAGAGAAGATCACAAGGTTAATTTTCAAGATAATCTGAAGATCAAGATGAAGTGAATCAAATCTAGTAAATTCCAGTTTCAAAGATTGAATTTTCAACAAAGCACAACATGTAAGACAAGTGAAGAACCGCAACGACAACGAGCTAATATGCTATGAATTCAAATATGTACGCTAAGAAGACCTCAAAAGAAGACCTCACTTAGGGGGAGATTGTTAGAAACATAATTTCACAGTCTAACAAGAGAAGCTCGGTCTTGAAGAAAACTAGCATTGTATAGCTCAATAGTTAATTAATTAATTAATGTTTAATGATGTAAATGGGGTGTTATGCAAAAAGCCTGCAAAAGCCCAAAAGAAAGGCCCATAGGCCAAACCCCATTAGTGTATAAATACACTTTGTTCTTATCATTATTAGGTTAGCTAGTCAATATTATTGTTAGGGTTTCTAGCCACCAAAAAGTTTTTCTTTCAATCATCAATAAAGTCTTTATTTTCCTGCATCTTGATTCTACACATCATTGTTAAGGTTTGTATGAATGATCATGGAACCTACAATTACTATATGGAGAGCCATCCCGGCATCTAGATTACTTGGTCCGTATCACTAGATCCAGTTGAATGATAGGTCGCATACAAAAGCACGTAAACAAGTATAAACTGATAAACATAAACAAGCAATCAACGATAAATTAAGCAATCGAGATAAACAAACCAAACATTCAGATCTTCATAATAATGGCTAATACCCGAAGGTATTAGCCTTCAAACGTCATAATCAATACAAGAGTAATAATTTAGCCAAGGTAAACTAACCGAGTTAACGAATGATACAAAAAACTGAACGATTACAAGAGTATAGGAGATTACAAGTTGTTTCCTATGGAATTAATTACGTTGCAAGACCTCTTCTGCTCTTCTTTTCTTCTGAAAATCAACTTTTATGGTTTAGGTATCAAAAATATGATTTAGCACACTAAAAACTCGTTTTTAGGTTTTCTATTTATAAGGTCTGGAATTGAGTCAATACGGCGTATTGAAAGTCTTTGATACAGCGTATTTGGGGTTTCTTGGAGTAGGGACCACGTTTGATATCTTCCAGAATATTTTATTTCTATAACTTAAATACGGCGTATAGATTCATCTGGATACGGCGTATTGGATCTTGTTCCCTTGTGGTCTTTGGTGGAGTGCAGGCACAAATACGCCGTATCTTCCTTGATGGATACGGCGTATTGGATGTCAGAACGGTAATATTCAAATTTCTTCGTTTAAGCTCCAGAATGCGTGCCTTTTTGCTAATCTTCATCAAGTACCCCATAATTACTGCAATTCTCAAATATAAATGACTAAGTAACAATTCTTTGCAATAATTATACAAAATGGGTTATTTACATGAGATAAATGATGCTATAAATGTAACATTATTTGATGTCATCACATATACTATCGTAAAAAAGTACAAAGTTACAACCATCTGGATTCTGTATTTCCTGAAAAAGAATGTGTGAGCAACACCTGGACTCCATAATCGAAATTGTGAAATCCGAGAGAGGGAAGAAGTGGGAGCAACATACTGCTCTTTAATAAAAATTATAATGAGACACGAAAGTAGGATTCTGACATATTTCCGATGCGATTAAAATGTTGGTGATATCAGTTTTGAGAGGCTGTGATGAGTAAAACCGGCTTCGATGAAACTGAGATTATCTATGTCTTGGCAGGGAAACTTATTACAGTTGCAGCCATAACGGACGTATCTTCTTTCTTCGATTGTTAGCCTATTTGAGCCTCATGTATAATAATTTTAACATAGTGGTAAATGAAGAATGCTCGATCCAGCCCATTCTACTTTAGTGATGACGACCATTCTGTAGATAAAGTTACCATCCTGTCTAAGGTATGTACCCTTGGTTGTTTGCGTCGATTTTTTTTTATTAAACTCAAGGATGATATTAGATTAATTTGTTGTATCTGCTATATTCAGATAACTTGGAAAAGGAGAGACCGAGCGTTACTGAGAAGCCCACAAATGGATCATTATGTCTCGAAGTGAACTTTGAATTTGACACAGTGGTGAAAGAAGAATGCTCAAAGTATGTTACATTGGACAAAAAACTCATCCAATCCATCCCATTCTACTTTAGTGATGACGATCATTATGTAGATAAAATTACCATCACGTCTAAGGTATGTAGCCTTGGTTGTTTGCGTCGACTTTTTTTAATTAAACTAAAGGATGATATTAGATTAATTTGTTGTATCTGCTATATTCAGATAACATGGAAGAGGCAAGACTGAGCGTTACTGAGAAGCCCACAAATGGATCATTATGTATCGAAGTGGACTTTGAAAACGACGATGATGATATGATGATAGATGCACCATCAGTTAGAGATCTCCACCAACTGGCCAAGGTTTCTCACATAAGATAGGTTTAAAGCTGATAGTGGCATCCCGTCTAAAGTATGTAGGCTTGGTTGTTTGCGTCGACTTTTTTTTATTAAACTAAAGGATTATATTGGATTAATTTGTTGCATCTGCTATATTCAGATAACATGGAAGAGGCATGACTCAGCCTTACTAAGAATATCACAAATGGATCATTATGTCTTGAAGTGGCCTTGGAAAACTCCGATCATGATACGATGATAGATGCACCATCAGTTAGTGATCTCGACCAACTAACCAAGGTTTCTCGCATGAGACAAGTTTAAAGCTGATAGTGGCAAAGAATATTTATAGCTGACATATTCTGCTAGAATGAAGGTCCAATTCATAAGAGAGGTAGTAAAATGATTAATGAGTGTTATTTTTCCGTTTAAAGACTATAATATTTATAAGATTTTAATTTAGCTCGCGATGTGTTGGTAAATGTCATCAGGAATTGCTTAATTCGGCCACAAATCTAACTGAAGCAACCAATGAGCCAATCAATGAAGACAGATAGATACCAGGTACCTGTTACTATTTTAACAATAAAGCATATACATTTATTACATCAGATATCAGACATAAAACTAAAATAAACACATAGAAGACCATACAACAATAAACTTAGAACACACTGCTTAAAACATACAAGAGCCCAAACCTATCTTAGACAAAGGACATTATTCTTGTACTCCAGACTTATCTTACACAAAACACACCATCTCCATAATTCACACACACGAGAAACACACACAACACAACAGGATTCATAAGTCCATGTTCCCCTTTAGCTTCTCGATGAAAACAGCTTTTTCCTGAGCCCTCAGCTCTAACTCCCTTCTGAGTATTTGCAGTTTCATTAAGTTTGAAATATCTTTACCGTGAACTTGCCTCATAAACTCGGCCATCTTACCTGGCACAGGCCTTCCCGCCAGCATGTATAGCTCATAAATAAAACTCTCTCTTTCATTGACGATAGCAGTCGCACGAGCACACAAAGCATTTATCTCTCTCGCCAGTCTTAAATCCTTACTGATTTCCCTACGACAGCGTAATATGAACTGCGGCTCCCAATCTGGTGAATTAACACTGATGCATAGCTCATCACATATTGGAAGTGCTGCCATTGATTGTGTTTTTTAGCCTTGAATGCAAAATACACTCACTCGCAACACTTTAAATATACATTACACCATGACTATTTATGTATATTCCCTCTCTAAAATACAATGACAAAAATAATATAACCCACGTGCCTTTACTATAAAACTTCTGTCCCTATCCTCTTTAAATAAAAAATAGTAGACATTACAACTTTTTCAAAAGCAACTGAATTCATAGTTTTTTTACTTATCTGTGTTTTGCATTTACTTATTTATTAATATTTACATTCACTTAGCTAAATACCAAAAAGCAGATATATAATCACTACTAGAAACTAATCTATCATAAACCTAAACATTTATTAAATACTTAAGAAATCATAGAACACATTAAAGCCTTATTAGAACAGGCATACACACAAACATCAGCGCAGTTATTCGACAACCACAAGAAACATCATGGTATCCACACATGACAAATAAGCTACATACAACAAGCGGCATTAACACTTATAACAAAATTCATCTCACATAACATTTATTAGATAATTACAAAACACATTAAAGCTTTTCAGTAAACTTCTCTTTCTCACAAGCCATTAGATCCGCATCCATCTGTAATTTCCGTAACCACTGAATTCTCCTATCATCCTTTCACAAGGCATCATTTAGAAACTCGGTTGTCTTAACCGCTGCAGCGATACCTGGCACAGCCTTAAGCTCCCGAATAAAATCCACCCTATCATCGTATGCAACTACCATCTCCTGAAGCAACACACCCATGCGTCTCGCAAACTCGCTATCCTCCTCTGCATCATTTTTGCAATATAACGCCATCATATCCGCCCACTCTCACCCACCAACACGCTCTTGCAACGCCGCACATTTCACCAGCCATCTTCACAAAATACAAACACACCTCTCTTAGAATTAAAACTCAATAAATACGCATAATGAAATACACTTTTATAATATTCAATAAGCTAAAACCATACAATAATTGTAAATAAAGAGAAGCACACATTTACATACTTTTGTCGCTTAGTACTTTGAATCAGTGTAAAATAAACAGCATACCTGTGTGTATCATGGAATTCAAACCACATATAGCAACACTCCAAAACAAAATAGCCTTTCAAAAAAACAAAACCCACTTAGAATCAAAACACCACTATTAAAAAAAGATTTGCAGTGAGTCTGCATAATGCATACAAAAACAAAATATTCCCAGCTGAGATAACTTTCAAAAAAGAAAGATTCTAAAAAAATCACACACAAGTTGCATTTTGTATCTAAACTCAGTGAAAAAAAATGTAATCCTAATCTTGCTTAGAACATAAATGGACATCTAATCTTACTACCAACTTAGGAAAAAAATTGTTGTCTGTTATAAGTTTTATTAACTCTAGAACACACTTCTTACAGGAACACCCACACACGACATCATAGAAGACATCGCAAAGACAATCGTCTCAACTATACCCTGCTAGATGTCCGATACACAGCCAGCAAAAAAAGATAGTTCAGCAGCCACAACAACAACAGGCCTAAGGCCAACTACTGCAAAAAGGTCTCTCCACACCGACCTATCATTAGAGGCAACAAAAAAAGGAGATTGAAATGTTTAAGACAGTATGGCAACACAATATGGCAGAAAACAATGTCCAGCTTGAATTGTTTCCTACATTTTGGAAAACTAGTCGCATTATGTAACTTAGTTTAAGACAGTCCAACTTGCTTACTGCATTTTGATACATGCTTTGTGTTTGTCTAGCTTGAAATGTTTATGGTACCTTGAAATATTTATGGTAAAATTTCGACTCTTTATTTATTTATTTTTTTCATCTTTTTCAAACCCGCGTTCTGCGACGAAGCGTAGGTTTTAAACCTCGTTCAAGTTAAAACTCAGAAACTAAGGGGGCGTTTGGTTCACTGAAATTCGGTGTAGTGTGTTGTAACTCTAATCAAAGAGTTTATATTTCTACTTATCCTCCTACCCACATAGAAAAATAACATGTGTACTCCTCTTATTATATCTCTTCATTTAAATAGTTAGTTTTGTCATGTATCAAAATTTTGTGAATAAGATGAATAGTAGGAACACAATATAAGAAAAAATATCATTTCTATCGTAATCAAATACTAACACAATCAGTGAAACAAATGGTAAGTCAAGCTTGGAAGTATAGACGCCCATACTAAGTTTTTATTGAGCCTTGTATAAAAATGTAAGATAACTTTTATGAAAGATATATATGCAAGCATGCATTATTAGGATTTAACAAACTAGGTAACCAATTAGCTACGAGTACGCAGCGGAATGGATCTAGTTTTAGCATATAGATTAACACATATAAGTTAAACAAGTAATTTACAAACCTTTTGTTTAATGAAAAAAATCAATAAACTTACGCCATATCTTGATCTTGAAAACATAGTGGTTAAATTACCACCTCTACGGTTGCTTACACAAGCACGTCAACCAAGTATGAGTCGATTGCTAGTCAACCTTCACGAACCAAACACCACGTGTTGAATCAATAACCAAACGCATCACTTGAGTCTTGAATCAAAAACCAATAAAATCCTAAAAGAGTTTATACCGAAAACCAAGTAAACCGAATCCAGTTAGGGTTTTTAAACCTAAACCGAAAACCCTAACTTGGGTATTATGTAATGTCGAACTAGGAGAACACAAACAAACATCGTATATGGATCTTGTTATGTCGAGCAAGGAAGACAAGAAGTAATCGAAAAACCCTTAAGGGTTTGTTCGATTTTCGGTGAGGGAAAAGAGAACCGAAAAACCCTAAAAGCGTGTTGGTTCGATTTCGGTTGAAAGGAAAGAGAGAGCAAGGAAAATCTTTTGTGATTTTTAGGTATTATGAATGAATGAATTATGAGGTCTAGGGTGGGGGTTTATATAGGCTCCCAACCCTAGTCTTGTAAAA
>BQNB010191197.1:0-11718 GCA_026074375.1 Tanacetum coccineum | reverse complement strand
ATTCTACATATTGCACTATAAACCGTACATGATTCTAAAAATCACATAGGATATTGCATTATATAACGATAAAATGATTTAATATAACAATCACCACAATCTTGAAGTTATTGTTATACTTTGACTAGTAGATTGTGGTACAATTAATGTTAATTATGACTAGTTAATTTCTCTAAATTAAAAACAAGAGATGTGGTAAACCATACCATTCTGATAAAAATGAAAATAAATAAGTTGTTTCATGAAAAAATGCAATATCACATATGATATCACATATGCTATAACTAACAAAACAAACTATGTGATATCATATATGATATATCAAACAAAAGCTAAAATCACATGTGATATAATTCATATCAACTAAAAACTACTTATTGCTAACTGATAAGTTAAACAAGCTTAATTCAAATTATATTAGCAACTTAACTCAATCAAATGCTAAATAAAAACTACAAATTCTTACATATGGTTACTCAAAGCATTTATTAAAGCTTTGGTAAAAATCCGTCTTCTGCTTCATTATCTTCCTCTTTTTGTGATTTTATCATGTATGATCTAACACAAAAAGCGAACATCAAACAGTTTATTTCAAATATGTATATTATAACCAATAATTGTATCCATTATCACTTGTGATGTAACACTATCAGATTAGGGGTGTTATCGGGTCGGATTATCGGGTTTATCAGGTCGGGTTGATTCGGGTTTATCAGGTCGGGCTGATTCGGGTTTTGTACTAAAAAAAGTAACCCGCAACCCGACCCTATAAGGAATCAGGTTATCGGATTCCGGTTGATATCGGGTCGGGTTATATCGGGTCAGGTCGTTCGGGTTAGTCGGTTTGGCTTGTTTAATTTAGCTAAAATATTGTTGTACCTTTAAGCACTTACTATAACATTCAAATGTTGATAGCCCAACTAAAAATTTCCAGTGCACAATGACTCATTATAAGATGTGTATTATAACTCTTTTAATCTAAACAAATATGTTGGAAGTAATAAACTGGAACACAAAATTAGACGTATGAATTTCAGCCTATTAACTTCTATAAAAGGTTGTAAAAGGTTTTATGAGATGTGTGTATATGTGAATATACATATAAGCATACAGTTGTGAAAGGTTGGTGTATACATATAAAGTAGTTGAAACTTGAAAGTAGTAACTAAAGTGGTTTACACATGCGTGTGTTAATTTTTTATCTTTATATCATAGACGAGAACTTTAAAGCATTTAACTAAGTGATTTTAACTTCAACATGTATTCAAATGACAAACTTTTATACCAATAAGCAAAATAGTAGAAAGATAGAAAGAAAAGTTGGAAGAGTTTATTTGAGAGAAACAGGAGATGGAAGGATTACACACAACACATACACTATGCAAATGTTAACCTACACCCTCACTCATGTGGGGAGGGTTTTCTAATTATATACCCTTGAGCCATGAGTGGCATGTGGGCTTTTCTACTTGGGCCGGGCTTGGCTAAACTTGGGCTTTGAGCCTGAAACACGGACAATATTAGATTACTAACCAAGCCCGTTGTACCCGATTAGCCTATTACAATACAAGACCTAGTTTGACTTTGTAAGACCGATAACATTCTTGTTTGACTTAATATTGATTAAGCAAAAAAATCGTCCCCCAATGATCAGGTCTCTTTCCTTCAAACTCCTCTGTACCACTGAAGACATTTGACGATATGATGTTGACGTTTATTATTGCCTTGTTTATGTCCTTGTCTCATTTGTAATGCTTTGTTGGCATCTCACCATCTTTGTGATCTATGGATCTTTTGACTTTAACTTTGCGTTTGAGCGCTGAGAATCGTTATCCTTGCATCATCTCCTTGACTTTGAATCATCATGATTTGACTTTCTTGATCAACTTGTGCTCTTGACCAACTGCTCATACTTGTTACATCTGTTTGACATATTGATTATAGGACTAACAATTTCCCAATTGATGATTCTTTATTTGACTTGAGCGCTTTGATAGGGGGAAATTTGAAACACTTATCATGACCGTGGAATGATGACTTTGAAAGCTTGAGTATGAAGGCATGTGGTTTATGAATCCGACTAAATCGCTGGAATGATGCTGCAACAAAAGACCTCCGTCGTCTTATCCTGAAATAAAACATTAGCTAATTATAAGATGAATATGGCTTTGTCATTCATCTTGGATTTCGATTGCATTAACCTCCGTTTCCCGTTTTAATATAGTATAAAATGCCTATAACCTGTGATCAGGTAGATTCAAAGAATCTCCTGACAGGTTTCTAGCTCAAAGCGTAGATTCTTCCTAACACAGATTATTAGATCACCTTGCTTGCTAAGTTTCTCATTACCGAATGTCTCTCGAAAGCAGACAAACACGGTAAGAGTAATCATATAAGTTCCTATCTTCTCTGATTAAAGTCGTCAATATTCATTTACTGGACCAAATTAATATTTAGTTAGCACAAGCTCGATTCATATAGAATCTTGCAAGTCCACCTACTAAGATGCTTTGTTTGATGTTGCGTCAAGCAGGATGTTCCCATCTTCACTGTGAATACTTAAGTATCACTCATACGGGATAATGTTTCTGCAAGATCTCAAGGATAATGCGTAGGACTCTTTGTTACAACATATGTGAACTTTAAAGTGATTAAACAAGAGATATTTTGACATTGGTCCTAATGAGATTTATAATTTGATCTCTTCATGCACAAGACTCGATTTGTATCTTTTGTTTAGTAATCGCTGCTGGACAACTGTCACCTATTTCAATATCAACTAATGCTCGGAGTGAGATTCAAATAATAACTGTGTATCTTCCGAGACAAAGAGACAAGTTTCTTTTAGGAGAAACCCGCAAAATGGCTGGAAGGGTTTGCTTTGCATCACTTGTCCCCCATGAGTGTCGTCTTCAATATCAACAATCATCTTTGTGATTTTGATAGATTATGTATTAACCCAGTTTCTGCCTAAGGTGTAAGAGAGGCATCTTTTTTACACCCTTTTGACCATACATTTCTTTTTCATTCTTCAACCCCTTCAAATGCTTAACCAGACGTCTTACTAACACCGTTGTTGTGAATTTGTTCCCCGTGTTAGCTCAATCTTAGTCCGGCATTTTAATCCTCATTTACTCATTCATCTCCAATCTTACCTAAGGACTCGCTATTTGCTAACTATTGATAGTCCTTGGGTAGATCCCTCCGGTTCTGGTTGGATCGTCAGGACTATTATACCTAACTAACACCTTATGACTTCAAATCGTCTGAAATTATTAGTTGTTGGGTATAGAGAATCGAACCATAAAACCATTTTCATGACATTAGCTATTTTCAATCTCCCCTACACATGTGCTCATGAGATTCAAATTGGTTAGCACATGACGAAAGAGTTGCACTAGAGTTTAAAGATCACATTCTTCTATAGTCATATTTTTAATCACATTTTCTCCTTTATTATTAAATAATAAAACACTTAGTGATTGAAATACCAATTATTAAAATTGCCATAAAATTCCATTGGAGAAAAATTATACTACGAAAATTGCATGAATTCATTTTCCGATGCTCCCCCTTCAACAGTATAAATGTGGGATACAAAATATTTATTAAAACTTGACAAACGAAAAAAAATGATATGACACCACAAAATGTGAGACGAGTGAGATGCCTTATGAACAGATGTATATTAATAATTACATTATAAGTTTCCACATTTTAATTTCACATAATGGTGTTTTGATACATAATTTGACATTTATAGAGATAGTATCTGAACACATTAAAAGGCTTTGTTTTTAAAAACCCCCCCTCAGAAATTGATCCCATAAAATGGACATTCGAATGAACTACAATTCTTTGAAAATTATTTCGAGGAGGAGTTGAACACACAATTTTAACGAAATACCACTTTTTATGTAAAAATACCACAAATTATATTGCAGACAATGGTGACATTGAAAGTTCTTGTTGACAAAAAAAAAATTTTAAATTAGTGTTCAATCGATTTAAAAAACATGATAGAAGACTTCTCCTTCTATTTTAGAGTAAGCGCACTGAGCGTACACTTCCCTAATACATTCGAGACCGAGTTAATGCACTGAAATGTACATAAGTCCAATGAGAATAAATTAGAAATGTCATGTTTTGAAAGCTTGAAACTCTCGCTCTGAAACTTTATTTACACGCCCCTGTCGATGTTGAATCAACATTTCTAGGTACGTAAATTTACGATTCCAAGAGACATGTCGAGAAGATTCTTTTGGTATTTGAAAATTTTCTATATTTATATTTTTGTTTATCCTAGGTTTTTATATTATTCTATTTCTTTTTGTTGTTTTAATATTTTTTGTATTTTCATTTTCAAAATTTTATAAAATATAAAAATAAGAGATAATAAAAATATTTACAAATCAAATTTTCCATGAACATGACAAGTTGTACTAGAGTTGAAGTGGATAAAGGTGAATCAGGTTTGATTGTAGACTGTTAATTTTGATGCATCAGTAGATAGTGACAACGAAGAACTTAAAACAACTTGAATTTTCACCATTGAAATAATCGTTCTAACATAGGACCGATATCAAATCCAGCTCATTTGATGTTGTTTTACAGTCTCATGCGTGCTTGATACACTTCCTGTGACAAATGTGGCCTGGTCAGAACTCTGACTGATCCTGACGCCATTCGACATTGAGGATCGAGGCCTGAACTGTTGTGAACAGCGAAATAGCACATTACTCTTTCATTAGGTAGAAATACTTGAACCCTGGTTTATGAAATAATCAAGTCTTTTCTACAACCAAACTCTGAGTTCTTCCATTTTTAGATTGAAAGATGTACCTGCACTAAGTTTAGAAGTACCCTGCACTGATCATCATGAGTTTGCGCACTTTCCATATTGGTTAGCGATATCTGCATTTGAACCATTTGGAGGTTCACTGTCAACCTTGGTTGTGCTAGGAGTGAATATCTTTCCAGTGGAACCATCTAAGACCAACATCCTGAAAATTTTACCCGATCTATTCCACCTAAGACAAGTATCTGAGTGTCATTGTTTCTCATGCACAAGCGGAAGTCTGTTTTTATTGAAAACCTATGTCCTGTAGGGGATCTGTCTTTCTGTTTCTTGCAATTCTTATTTGATCTATACGGTTTGTTTCTGTTTGTTGCTTATGGATGGAACCTAGCACGTGAGTTAACTTCCTTCAGGAGTTTTGTTATACAAGCATCATGATTTGCATTAAAGACACACTTATGACATGTAGAACAAACAAATTGTTTAGAATCTGAGAAAGAACTAGAACTCTTAGAGTGATCTGCTTTGGGCACAGCCGTTATCGTAACGCGAGTACTCTTAGATACAGGCAAACTCCTAGATGTTTGAATTGTTGCTCCTAGGTTTTGGTTGCGACCATACAGCAGTGTCCTTTGAAATCTAGCAAAGGCATCACACTAGTTTATGGAGTTCCTATTCTCTTTCTTTGTCTTTGTTTCCTAGCTTTAATCTAGATATGATTATGAACCAAGTGTCCTTTTAACTAAATCTTGGTATGTCTTAGAACTATTCAATGATTAGCTAGATGTAATCACGATGATCATGTTTTTGCAAAGGCGGATTCTGTTTTCTTAGGCAAATAATGTTGAGTGACTGGTTTTGACAAATTCTTATTCACATCAACTTGGGAGGCAAACCGTTGTTTTGACATTTGAGCCCTTGCAGATTTGAATGCATATCTTTAGTCCTAGAAAGTATATCTTTAGTAAGATGTTATTCTAGTAAATCCAAGTCTTAAGAGAACGTTCTCTTGAAGATAGGCATCGTGCCATAATCTTGTAAAGTTTCTGAGAGAAACTTAAATAGAGACTTGATTTCTTTAAGACTGTGCATGCATCTACTTCTTGAAAGTTGTGTCTTCTCTTGAATGTTAGAATTTGAACACGAAGAAACTGTGACATTCTGAAGAACACTTGATGTTTGAGTTTGCAAATTGGTATTTGAATTTGACATTATGAATGATGTTGTTGTAAATGGATATCGGATCTTAAGTGTTATGAAGTGATTGAAATTGTAGTCTTGTATGCAATTCACGTTCACGGGATTTTACACGTCTATGATTAAAACCGATAAATGAATTAACGTTCACGGGATTTTACAAATCTATGATTAGAACCGATAAAAATTTAACGGGATTTTACAAAATCAATAGAAAACCGTGAATGATTTGATTCGGAATCAGCGGCCAATGATTTAATTGTCTAAAAACAGATAATTTTCTGGCTAGGGTTAAAGCTGTTTGTTTAAATAGGCTCACCAAACTGAAACGGGCCTAAAAATACAGATGGGCCGTGAGCTAGAACAAAAACAAGTCTAACACAAATTCCAAAAAAATGAAAAATGTCAATAACTCATAGTAAACGAGGGTTTTGGGCCTCGAAAAATCCTTAACCAACTAAAAGATGGTCCTTTTCTTCACACAAGATTTCTAGACAAAACGCAGTGCTATTTGTCAAAACGCAACTATCTTTGATCAAAACGCAGTCACTTTTCTTAGTCAAGACGCAATCACTTTTCTTGATCAAAACGCAATGAAACTTGGTCAAAACGCAATTGGTCAAAACGCAACGAGTCTTGGTCAAAACGCAACGATTGTTGGTCAAAACGCAACGAATCTTGGTCAAAACGCAACGATTGTTGGTCAAAACGCAACGAGTCTTGGTCAAAACGCAATCAATAAATTAATTGGGCAGAGTTTCTCTTAGTCAAAACGCAGTGATGGTCTTCAAAACGCAACCTGTGGAGACAAAACGCAACATACAAAACGCAACGACTTGAGAATCAAAACGCAATGACTCCGATCAAAACGCAATGACTTTAGTCAAAACGCAATGAAACTAATCAAAACGCAATGACTTTTGTCAAAACACAACGACTTTTGTCAAAACGCAACGACTTTTGTCAAAACGCAACGACTAGTTCGGGGATCCCTTGATGCAATCACTCCGATCGGATTGACCAAATACTATGCTGGATCGGATTCCAAGTAAGTGTGGAAGTCTCTCGTTTCTGTCGTCACATGACTTTACTCTATCGTTTCGGTGAAACTCCAAGAAAATGAATACTCGCTCGTTCAAGTCTTGTACCAACTTCGTCGGTTCTTGTGTATTTTACCCGTTCGGAATTCCGGCCCCTTTAAAAAAACTTGTTCGGTGCCTTCTTTCGATCTTGTGTTGAGCTCAACGAAAAACAACTACTATTTTGCAAATGAAAAATATGGATACTTTTTTAAAAACAAAAAAAATGTTAGAATGTAGGAGACACAACATAAAAATGTTGTGTTTCCTTAGATGAAACAAGATTTTTGTGATAATATATTCTTTTATGATGAAAACGTGGAAAAAAAATCACAAAACCCACCCGTGGCGATTGATACCAAATGTTATCCCAAAAGCTTAATCCATTTCACAATAATAAGCTATACCAATAAGCAAAATAGTAGAAAGATAGAAAGAAAAGTTGGAAGATTTATTAGAGAGAAAACTAGAGATGGAAGATTACACACACACACAAATATGTAAAGGGATAACCAACACCCCTCGATCCATGTGTGGAGAGGGTTCTATTTAATACCCAATGCAAGTAGATAGTGCGTATGGGCTTTCTAACATGGGTCTGGCTGGCAAATCTTGGCTTTGAGTCCCGTGCAAAAAACAACAAAACTCACGAAGAAAAAAAACACCAAAAAAACACGGACAAACAAAACACACGACCAAAAACACAACACAACAAAAAACAACAGGAAAAGTGGGACATAAAACGCAAATATATATACGAACAGTTCGAAGTAAGAACAGAAACAAAAAAACAGCACAAAGAAGAACAAACACAAAAACACAAAAACAACACACACAAAGTAATAAGAAATAAAACAAAACAACGAAAAACAACATAACACAAAAAACAAAAAAAACATAGCATGAAAACCACGAAAAACAAAAAAAAAACAACGCAACCCCAACCCCCACAATGAAAAAAAAACCACAAAAAACACAAACGACAAACCACAAAAAAGAGCACGGATCACTATATAGATTACAAACGAAGCCCGTTGAACCCCGACTATCCTAATTTACAAAGTCACAAGACCTAGTTTGACTTTTTCTTAGACCGATAAACAATTCTTGTATGGCTTAAATATAATTAATGCTAACAAACAGTAAGCACCCTTCTGTTGGAACGATCAACAGCTATTGAGGGGCTAAATTTTGACTGAACCACAAGTTAGTCAGCATCATATGTAGATGCAGAGAAAATACCAGTAGTAGGATGATGGTGAATGCCCTCCATCTCTGAAGATGATGATATGTGATTAGCAAGGTCAGAAGGAGAGGAAAATCTTGTAGAATTTTCACTTGAGCCCAATGAGTGACCAGGAGGAAGTGGTGTATTATCAGCCTGAACAGGTTCAACCACATAAGAAGATGGAGTAGAAGGAACAACAAAACCACCAGCAGCATGATTAATACTACCAGCAGGAATGCTAGTAGCAGGAACACCACTACCAGCAAGAACCGTATCAGCTGTTATCTAAGTATCCTTTGCTACAGAATTGGCTTCATATGCTTGTCCTTGAAGCCTAGCAAGTTCCTCTTGCATAGTCTTAAGTACTCTCCACTTGGCAGAAGCAGTAATGAACCTCGGGACCGTGAAAAAATGTTAGAAGGAAAAGAAGAACAACAATCACTTGTTCCATCACACTCTGAATTCTGAGTCATCGTTGTACCATTGCATGAGTGTTAGTATCTTGAGTAACCTGCAGGTTGATTAGATTTGGAAACGAGTATAACCAAAGAATCAGTCAAATAGTCAAGGTCAAAGTACCAGCTCATGACCCAGAACACTGAACATTAAGTTTTAATCTTCCATATATCTCCAGATATCGGTGTGTCTTCTATCTTTTTTTTGTTGGATAAATTGTAGAACTCTATATAGCTTTACTATGAGCAGAGTACCCAACAAGAAAACCTCATCACTTTACCCTCAAATTTTCCCAAAGTGATCACATAGTTTAAATTATGGGCCACATGACATCCAATACGGTTTTAAGTACTAATGTTTGGAACATTCACAAGAATAAACGTCATAGGGTGTTTTATTATGGGGCCTATTACTAACCCTGTTTAGAACATACAAGCATACTAACTGCTTCTGTCCAAGAACATGGTGAGGTAACTTAGAGACAGCAAGCATATTCTTGCTGCCATCTATAAGGGTACTATTATTTCGTTCAGAACCTCCATTTTTTGTGGGGTTTCTGGCAACACTATTATCCCTTTTTTTTTTGTATAAAAATCCCTTGAGACCCACAAGATGCATTAAGTTAGAATTTTTAAACTCTGTCCCATTGTCACACCTTATAGCCTTAACCTTTTTAGTTAGCTGGTTTTCAACAAAAGTAATGAAATCCCTAAGGATATAAAAAGTCTCATCCTTAGACCCCAAAAAGAAAACCCAGCTAAACCTGCTAAAGTCATCTGTAACCACCAAGGAATAGTGCTTGTGATCAATGCTTCTGATGGAAGTAGGACCAAAAAGGTCCATATGAAGTAACTGGAGAGGCTCAGAAATGGTGCTGACTGCTGTGATGGCCTTGTAAGAGGCCTTGTGTTGCTTTCCTTTGTTGCAGGCAACACAGTTGTTTTCATTTGTGAAGAGTTTGGAAGGAAGCCCATTGACTAATCCATGTTTTGCCAGCTTGTTCATGTTTTTGAAGTTCACATGAGCCATCCTTCTATGCCATTTTGTGGACTCATCTAAGGATGCTTTTGCCAACAAACACTTGATTTCTCTTTCCGAATGGATGTCATTCAAATTGAAGCAGTAGAGATTGTGTCTCCTTGGAACTCTAAGAACAACCTGACTTGAGTCAGGTAGTTGAAACTCCTTGGAGAGAACAAGGCACTCTTTGTCTGTAAAAAGGACTTTATTCTTGGTATCACAGATTTGTGACACAGAGAACAAATTAAAGTTCTGAAGCTCTTCCACATAATAAACATTCTCAAAATTGAAAGTGGAAGTCCTAATGGTGCCTTTTCCTGTGATTTGACCATCTCCACCTCCAAAAGTGACAGTCCCTCCTTTAATCTTCACAAAGTCAGCCAATTTCTCCTTATTACCTGTCATGCTTCTGGAACAACCACTATCAACAATACCTAAATCTTTATTTGTATGAGGATTGTCCTACAATATACAAAAGAAAGTACAACATTAGTATACATGGGAGACCCAAGTCAGAACTGACTTGGGCCTGCCTTGTGGATCAATATGAGGAAAACCCTGTAGATTGTTGAGATCCACCATTGTTCTTGGATCTCCAATGCATATATGGCCTGTTACTTTGCCAAGAACAACCTGCTGAGGTCTTAACAGCAGTTCCCCATCTTCCCCCATCCATATCCATTTGGTTATATGAGCCAGGCCTACTAAACTGTTGAAAATAATGGCTTTTAGGTCTGGTCATAGGTCTAGCAGCAGGATTATGCCAACTAGCAGGAAATGGCCTACCAGCAGGAACAGATGTTGGTCTATTCCTACTACCAGCAGGAAATGGCCTACCAGCAGGAACAGATGTTGGTCTATTCCTACTACCAGCAGGAACATAGGCTGGTCTAGGAACAAATGAGGGAATGTTTTCTACATTTTTCCACACAGGTGCATTATTCAATCTCAACTGATTCTCATAAAAATCACAATCTCGAATCAAATGAAATTTACTACCACAAACAAAACATTTCTTAGAACCAAAAGACTTGTTTTTACACAGACTAATATTGTTTGACCCATTCCTATTACATAAATTCCTAGGAGTTTTTACATTCTCCTTAAAAGAAAAACTAGGACTTTGAGTGACATTGCATGGTCCTTGGTCACCAGTCTTGTGTAAAGTCTTTAAATCTACTAAACTAGAGGCATTGGTCATGGTGCTTGAGGAGCTGACACTTGATGCACAGGATGCAAAGCCAGTGGACTCTGAGTCTGAGGACTTGTCACTGTTATCACAAGAGACAAAGTCATTAGATACAGAGTTAGTTTCAACATAATTATTAGACTTTGAACCATAGGTAAACTGTGTATCATCAATGTCAGGCTTGTTGGAAGGAGGCATGAATGTTCCTGTTATAGAGGGAGGAACATCATGCATTCCAACAGGTTTGACAAACCAGTCATAGAGAGGTTTCTTTATAGCATCCTTAAGACATGAGTCAAAGATACTAGGTGCAGAGAGATCAAACACCTCATCTGATCCAAAAGTGTCTCCATATCCTAAACCAAATTTTGATCTAGAGGACATGGAGCTATTGATCAGTTTGACCAGGTTTTTGGAAGACTCCTTCCATTTGTCAAATCTTGCATTAGACTCCTCAAGTTTACCCTTATCATTCATTTTATCAATTTTAGCCTGTTCATTCAGTTTTTTAGTATATTTTAACATGTTTGTAGTGTTTTCTAAATCAGCAGACAATATTTTAATTCTTTCTTCTAATGCTAGTTGATTACTTTAGTACCATGCCTTTTGTTGTTCTAAAGTTTGTAAACTACTTTTATATGCCTAAACCTTGATAAAACAATCTTTATATTGAACTTCTAAGTTATCAAAGTCCTTTTTAAGTTCTGCATATATATGTTCACAACTAAAAGGGCAAGTATGTACCTGAGGG
>BQNB010191193.1:0-11719 GCA_026074375.1 Tanacetum coccineum | reverse complement strand
TAACGAATGATACCAATAACTAAACGATTACAAAAGTATAAGAAATTACACGTTGTCTTCTATGGATTGGAATGCGTTGCAAGACCTCTTATGATATTTTTCTCCTCTAAAAATCGACTTTTGTGGTTTAGGTATCGAGAATATGATTTTGCACACTTAAAACTTGTTTTTGAGTTTTGTATTTATAAGGTTTGGAGTCCGTGTCGATACGGCGTATCCAAGGTTTTGGATACGGCGTATTGGAGTTTCTTGGAGTAGGGAACACGTTTGATATCTTCCAGAATATTTACATGCTATATATCCAATACGGCGTATTGGTCTTCACTGGATACGGCGTATTGATATTCTTTCCTTTGTGGTCTTTGGTGAGTGCAGGCACGAATACGCCGTATCTTCCTTGATGGATACGGCGTATTGATTGTCAGAATAGTAATCTTCAAAATATCTTCGTTTAAGCTCCAGAATGCGCGCCTTTTGATAATATTCACCAAGTACTCCATAATTACTGCAATTCTCAAATATAAACGATTAAGTAACAATTCTTTTCAATAATTAAACAAAATGGGTTAATTACATGGGATAAATGATGCTATAAAATAGACGTTATTTGATGTCATCAAATATCCCCCCACTTGAATCCTACTTGTCCACAAGTAGCCTTTAGAAGATTATAAAAATGTATCCCTAAGGATATTTTCCGTTAAGCATTTATTTGATCTATTACAAGTACACAACCAAACACCTCACGAAATAGGAAGATGAAAACACTCAAATCACTCAACTAGTCTATGTGGTAACATGTAACTAATTTGCTCAATTGCTCGGTCATGACGAGTATTCTATCATAAGCTTTGCAAGGATACACATCTCCACCGCTAAAGCTAAGAAGTAACAAGTTTATAAAGGTAAATATGGGTTTGTATGATAAGGCTTAGGGTTGATTACTCTAACTAATCTTTATCGATACCAATATTCCAGGAGGGCAACAAAGACCACACATACACACCCGTAATGACGAGATAGACACATATGACTGCTCACTCCCACCTCGAATAAGCTATAGAGTAGGACTAGTAGAGTAATATAGGGTGTGGATCTTCTAATTTTCATCAATAGTAATAAATCAACAAGGCAGCTGAGACATGCATACATGGCCGTAACGACGGAATAGACATGCATTCTCGATCACATCCTCATTCACGTAAAACCCATGGTTAATGATTAGGAAAGGGAAATAAATTGTTGTTAAATAAAAATTATGAAACATCTACAAAATAAAATAGATTAAGTGAAATACAAGTTGCTAGACACTTTTTTTCCCGACCGTTACCATGATAAGACCAACTATTTACATACGTCATTGATCATAGATCAAAAACCAAAACCTAAAATTGGCGTTCTCGTAACGTGTCATCTTTCTTTAAAATACAGAGTATCCATGTACTCACCTCCCTTATCAGTCCTGAATCTTTTGATCAGAGACCCTTGTTGTAACTCAACTTCAGTTTTGAATACTTTAAATTTATCTAATGCTTCATCTTTTGAATGTAATAAATAAACATAGCAAAACCTAGAGGCATCATCAATAAATGTCACAAAGTACTTTTTATTCCCCAATAAAGGAGTAGCATGCAGATCACAGAGATCACTCTGAATCAATTCCAAAACTTCAGTTTCACGTTTTACATTTTGAAATGGTTTCTTAGTTATTTTATTCAGCATGCAAGTCTGACACTTTTTAGTGTCCATGTCAAAAGCATGGATTAACCCATCCTTGGACATATCTTGCATCCTCTTAAAGTGGACATGGCCTAGTCTAGCATGCCATAAGATTGAATCATTTAGTTTAGAGGTTGACATGAAGGCTGAATCAATACTATCAGAGACAATATTAAGCCTAAACATATGATTACTTAGATAACCAAAACCAATAAACACACCATGTTTAGACAACACAAATTTATTTGATTCAATTACTTGTTTATAACCACAATTATTTAAAACACTACTTGAAACTAAATTCTTCCTTATATTAGGAACATGTAAAACATTCAACAAAGAAACAACTTTTCCAGAACTAAACCTAAAATCTACACAACCACGTCCATGCACAAGGGCTGTTGACTCATTTCTTATGTGAAGAATAGATCCATCATTCAGAGACTCATAAGTCTTGAGTCAGCATCTATCTTTGCACACATGCACAGTTGCTCCAGAGTCAACCCACCAAGCAACATCATCATCCTGCACAAAGTAAGCCTCAAATACATATGTGACATAATAAATCTGAAGGGAGAGGGTTAGAAGAACCATCCTCTAATCCATTTGTGCCTGATCCACTGGCTCTGTTGCCAACATTACCAGCTTTGCAATCCTTTTTCAAGTGTCTAGGTTTCCCACACTTCCAACAAGTAACTTTTGGTTTCTTGTTAGGATTTGCTCTAGTATCATGATGTTTACGTTTACCCTTGTTGTCATTGTACCTGGAGGAGTTGTTATGCTCTACCATATTGACAACTAAAGGACCAGCAACATTGTTGCCCTTTGGCTTGCCATTATCCTGAGCTCTGAGGGACTCCTCAATGCACAGATGACTGCCTAACTCAATCAGAGTTAATTCCTCCTTCAAATGTTTCAAGGTGTGATTGAAATCTTTCCATGAAGGGGGAAGTTTATCAATGATACATAAAACCTGAATAGATTCATCCATGTTCATCTTGTGTTGTGTAAACCTTCCAAGTATTCTAAGAAGTTCATTGTATTGTTCCAGGACTGGTCTTGAATCAGTCATTTTGTAATTAGTAAAATTACTAACAAGGAACTTCTTACTTGAGGTATCCTCAGCCATATATTTGGCTTCCAATGTATCTTATAGTTCTTTAGAAGTTTTAACATTCTAGTAAACATCAAACAAGGAATCAGATATACCATTGTGGATTAAACCTCTGTAGACATAGTTATCATTGTGTCATTTGGCCCTCTTCCTGACTTGTTCCACTGTTGGATTCTCACCACCATCATCTGGCATGGGAGTAGTCAGCACATACACCACACTCATGCTGGAAAGCAAGAAGTGCATCTTCTTCTGCCATCTTCTGAAATCCAGCCCCTCAAACTTTTCCAGTTTGGCAAAGTTTAAAGCCATGTGTTTCATTGCAGCAACCATGGATTATCATAAAATAGTTTACTTTGAATGTTGGACTTTATGTATGTCCCAGAACAGGGTAAAGATAATCAATGCCTAGCTACGTACCAAGATTGGCTACCGGATATCACTTGGAATTACATAATCACTTTCCAAAGTAAACTATTTGACCCTAATGCCTGGGTATCACGAATATCTACTTGGGATAAGACCAAATGTGTGTTCTTGTTTGAGGCAACAATCAAGAACCCTAGCGCATCCAAGTGTTTATGTTTATGTATATGTTTTCATGAAGTTATTTCTGTGTTGTATCATATATCTCACAAGTAGTATGTGACCTCCTGTTTATAGGAGAGTATTCAAGTCCTTGGTCAAGGAATTATAAGAGATTATAGGAGATATAATCTCTTCCATAATTAGAATCTTTGATTTCAGGAATTAGTGGTTACATGATCATAATTATCATGGTCAATAAGTGTGATTACTACTTACTATAAGAAATGGTCAAAGTAGTTACAAGTCAATGAATTTTATCCAGAGGGATTTCCATTCAGTGTCCTGAAGCATCAGCTAGCCTGCCGAGGAGCATACCCGTTGATGGTACAATACTAAAACAACCTCTGATTAGCTAACCCGCTGAGGATACTTCCTATAATGGATTACTCTCTGATGCTAACCTTCAGCTTACTCACTCAGTGAGTTAAAAAGCTAAAGCCATCAGTCCTCTGATGAACATCCTTCAGTCCAGAGTTACTCACAAAGGAGTTAACTCACTGAAGTTCATCAGCGACTAGAATTCCCTTAACCACTATCTGAGTCAGGGTGTTCAGAGACCTCTGGGTGTACACTCCGTACCTCCATCCCTAGATACTGGTATGAACAGATCCCTACAATTGAACTAAATTTCCAACTTATTTTTGGTGCTAAGATATTTTTCTAAGAGTCCCAGTGACTTGTCATTGTACCTAATGGTGTTGAAAATTGTTTTGTAACCTTAAGGCCATGGTTTGGTATGTACAGCTGAGAAGACGGTAAATATTTGGCTCATGTGGCCTCTAGATATTGATGAGATGCCAAATTCAACTTAAATACTATCATTTTAGATGGTGAAATTAATCTTGTTCGAGTCAGATATGGTTGTAGTGTACCAAAAATCTTTAAGGTAGGTTTCATATTGGTATGAATGTTTGATAGTCAAGGTGATTGAAAGTCAACAATTTTGAATGAAGCTGATGTGTCGTTGTGTTGTGTATATTTTTATGATTCAAGTTTTAAATTTATATTTTGCTGACTAAACCAAAAACAACACTTTAACGGGCAGTGTACCCGATCGGTGGTAGATTCGTAGTAAGTAGGGTGTCGAACACTTGAAGGGAGGTTAAATCTCTTAATTTATTAATATTTTGGTTATCTAATCTATGTTAATTCTAATCTAAGTCAAACCTATGCTAATCCTATGTTAATTCTAATCCTAATTCTAACAGGTAAAGGGGGGTTTCAGCCTAAGAGATTGGCACGGGTTTGGTGGTGACTATAATCAATTCAAGACACTTTAACCCTCGCAAGCAAATTAATAGAAGATAAAAGAGCGGTCGAGCCTTATGATAGAAAACTGTATTAGCCATCATTAATCCGATTAGAAGTTGGTTTGTTTATTCAATGCAATGATTACTTATCTCGAAGAGGCATATCATTCTTAGACTTAGGCGGGACTTCATCCTAAGACCTAGACACATTAATTCTGTCACAATTAAAGCATCCGCATAAAGCATCCTTATTTGCTGATTATAATCTATCTTAAGGATTAAAGTAATGGTGATCTTGTTAAACCCTAGCTCATAGAGACTTTACCCACTTACTAATTAATGGAAATTTATACACTAGTAGTCCACTTGTCCAACTATCTAATAGAATCAGAACATTATTTTTTGAATTATCTAGATTCACCTACTAGTCAACATGTTTAATAAACCAAAGGCAACTTCCGTTAACTAGTTAAACCAGAAGCGTATCTTTAGCACAATTTTAGAAGGACAATACTTGGGATCCTATGATTCTAGATGTATAAATCATTATATGGAGAGCTATCCCTGCATCTAGATTATTTGGTTCGTATCACTAGATCCTGTTGAATGATAGGTTGCATACAAAAGCATGTAAATAAGTATATTGATAAACATAAACAAGCATACAACGATAAATTAAGAAATCGAGATATAAACAAAACCAAACATTCAGATCTTCATAATAATGGCTAATACCCGAAGGTATTAGCCTTCAAACATCATAATTAATACAAGATTAATTGTTTTAGCCAAGGTAAACTAACCGAGTTAATGAATGATACCAAAAACTGAACAATTACAAAAGTATAAGAATTTACACGTCGTCTTCTATGGATTGGAATGCATTGCAAGACCTCTTCTGCTCTTTTTCTCCTCTGAAAATCGACTTTTGTGGTTTAGGTATCGAGAATATGATTTAGCACACTTAAAACTCGTTTTTGAGTTTTGTATTTATAGGGTCTGGAGTCGGTGTCGATACGGCGTATCCAAGGTATTAGATATGGCGTATTGGGGTTTCTTAGAGTAGGGACCATGTTTGATATCTTCCAGAATATTTTATTCCTATACAGCTTGAATACGGCGTATTGCCTTTCCTGGATACGGCGTATTGAACTTGTTTCCTTTGTGGTCTTTGGTGTGTACAGGCACGGATACGCCGTATCTTCCCTGATTTATACGGCGTATTGGTTGTCAGAATAGTAATCTTCAAAATATCTTCTTTTAAGCTCCAGAATGCGCGCCTTTTGCTAATATTCACCAAGTACTTCGTAATTACTGCAATTCTCAAATATAAACGATTAAGTAACAATTCTTTGCAATAATTATACAAAATAGGTTAATTACATGGGATAAATGATGCTATAAAATAGATGTTATTTGATGTCATCAAATATCCCCCCACTTGAATCCTACTTGTCCTTAAGTAGCCTTTAGAAGTTTATAAAAATGTATCCCTAAGGATATTTTCCGTTAAAGCATTTATTTGATCTATTACAAGTACACAACCAAACACCTCACGAAATAGGAAGATGAAAACACTCAAATCACTCAACTAATCTATGTGGTAACATGTAACTAATTCGCTCAATTGCTCGGTCGTGACGAGTATTCTATCATAAGCTTGGCAAGGATACACATCTCCACCGCTAAAGCTAAGGAGTAACAAGTTTATAAAGGTAAATATGGGTTTGTATGATAAGGCTTAGGGTTGATTACTCTAACTAATCTTTATCGATACCAATATTCCAGGAGGGCGACAAAGACCACACATACACACCCGTAACGACGAGATAGACACATGTGACTGCTCACTCCCACCTCGAATAAGCTAAAGAGTAGGACTAGTAGAGTAATATAAGGTATGGATCTTCTAACTTTCACCAATAGTAATAAACTAACAAGGCAGCTGAGACATGCATACATGACCGTAACGACGGAATAGACATGCACGCTCGATCACATCCTCATTCGCGTAAAACCCATGGTTAATGATTAGGAAAGGGAAATAAATTGTTGTTAAATAAAAATTACGAAACAAATAGATTAAGTCTAAAATACAAGTTGCTAGACAATTTTTCTCAACCGTTACCATGATAAAGACACAACTATTTACAAAATCTTGATCATACATCAAAAGCAACAACCTAAGTTGGCGTTCTCGTAACGGTCAACTTCCCAATCATCCCATACTTTACAAGGCAAGTGACGATATCTTCCACTTTATACAATACTCTACATCGTCAATTTGTATCAACGAAAAATCGATCCTTCGTGTAATTCCTTCGGTAGTTGCGAAACGATTATCTTTAAACTTTCCTTCTCTCTTTTTTGTTGTGATTTTTCTAATTTTTTTTATTTTTTTTTCTAACACTATACTACGAAACTTGGTGTAGTCTCACCATCTTCACGATCATAATAATTCTGGATAATTCCTTCGATAATTTTTCATTCTTTGGACGTACCATTAATTGCGATGGTAGTAAAAATACATGACTTTTGACTATTGTATACATTCCCATTTGTGATGTGCAAATTTCTTCCAACCGTACCAAAATAGACACAAGACTCGGGAAATACAAACTTTACATTTTAAGAAACTAGCAACTGTAAAATAAAGTTAATCTAACAGGGTAGGCTAAGGTGTAAATGTGTAACGAAACAAATAATTGGTGTAGTTCCTAAATGATTGGCTCTACGGGTTGTTCTAGGGGTATCTTACTCTTAAAATGAGAGTAAACAAAGGGTTTATACAGGGGTTAACTAACCAGTGTATTTAATTAATATGCAACATGTAAAGGCGTTTTGGGTGTAATCCTAAAATTTACCAATTTAAACAAGTTACTCCATCTAAATCCATAGTACTTATCACTGCAGTCTAGAATAGATATACCAAACCAAGTTCTAAAGTCTACGACATCACCGGCACACTCATATTTTGTGGAATTTGGGTAAACATTTGGAAACGGATAAGGTTAAATCCTCATAATATCTAACAATGGTTATTGTGTGCGGGTTATGTATCAAGTAATTTCACAAAAGTATGCTTGAATTTTTTTTTAAATTTGAGCATATTTTAAGTATTTTAGTGTGAAAATTAGAACAAGTAAACATTCTATTCCATCTCCGCACTTGAATTATACAACGTCCTCATTGTATAGATAAAACATTAAATACAGGAACTAAAAAGAATTAGAATGAGAAACTCCCCTGATATTTGCTTGGTAGATTCTCCATGTTGAGTTTATTAGCAAGAGTTCGTGTGTTGAACAGCCGCCTTGAAGTTTCAAGACTCTAACACTTTAAGATCTTCATATTTGTAAATTCTCCACCACTATTCGTCGATATTTCTTTCACGAGGTCCTGTATAAAACATAGGAAAAACATGTGCATTCCTATCTTGGTACCTACGGTTAATTTAAACTAAACTAAACAAACTAAATACGAGTCAGTTTGGTGAATACACCGTATCATGTGCATGAATACGCCGTATTGCCAAAACAGACAATAATGTTTTTAAAGTGCATAAAAAGTAAAGACTAATACGTCGTATGGTATAGAGCGGATACGCCGTATTGATGTCTGGGAAGACAGACTCGATAAAATTTAAATAACATTCTAGGTTGTCTCCCGGGAAGCACTTTTGTTTACAGCGAAGTCTTTAAGTTAGACTTTTCTTCAGCTTCCACACACTCGGAATCACTCTCTCCTCATTCTGCTTTTGATTTGGATAGCATGCTTCGTTCAGTAACATATTCACGAACTATGGTGCTGCACTTACTGCCAGGCTTGATTCTATCATACACAAACAAATCAAAATATCATACCATGATATATATACAAAAGATAAGCAGTTTTAAGTTTAAGTACAACATGATATAAATAATATAAATGTACAGGAGATAGAAACAAAAGATAAGGAGTAGAGGAATCATGGGTCTGGCTGCTGCTGGTCCTGCTGGGCTGTGGAGGTGCTGGCACCGTCAGTCCTGCGCCTGGTGCGTCTCTGGTACTCTCCTGGTGTCTCAGAATAGCTCGTGTAAGCCACACCAGCTCTGTCCATCAACTGCGCGAGGCTAGTAATAGTCCACGTAGCGAACCTGGAAAAGTCTTGGGCCATGTGATCCAACACCTCACTCTAACCCTGAAGCAACTTACGCATACCATGTACCTCCTCCTCTAGTCGGGCAATCCTCTCACCCTGAGTCCTAGGTGGTGGTGGCACAGCCTGAGGCATATCATCATCAACAACAAGAGCATCCTCAGCAGCCTTGTGGGCACCAGCCGCAGCATTGGGCTGCCTCTTTGGTCCCTGGGCTACCCAATCCCATGTGTCATCAATCTCCATACAGATCTGTAACCTCACTAACTCATTCATATCAATAACCGAGAGTGCAGGGGTAATAACAGTCAATCCCCGAAGCCTCTCCTCTGTCAGGAGTCCAAAATGCTCGGCTAATCGAGCTACAAACTGACTTCCATAGATAAGAGCGCCGCTCTTCCTCCCAGCAGCAAACAACCTCAAGTACCTGGCCAATAAATAAGGGACGTTGACCGAGCCAAAGTCCATACCTCTCAAGTAAAACATATCAGTCATGATCACCTTCTCAAGTGTCTGACTCCTTCCAGCAATACTACAAACAATCAACCTATGGCACAGCCTAAGAATCGGGTCCCTAATCGCAGTGTAAGACGGGGTTATGCTAAAGAAATCTCCAGCAGATGAGATCCCAATCCAATAATCCCTCAGATCCCCTTGTTGGGGATCTGTCTCGCGCTCTCGGCCCAGTATCTAGCAAAATCGGGGGACTCCATCTTCTCCCCCGTATGTAATCTCAAGGCTACAATAAACTGCCTCCAGCTTAGGCGACGCCTAGCTCCTCCTAACTGAAACTGTAGAGCTCCAAGCGTGTCCAAATCAGTCATAGCCTCTCCAAACCTAAATGTACTGAAAAACTCCAAAATAAGCTCGTGTACCAACGACCCCTTGATATCAAATAGCCACCTCTAGGCCCGGCTAGTGAAAAAACTCACTCCCTGAGCATCCTTGTGCTTTATAAGCATCCTAGCACTCAACCCCTTAGCCATCAAGTCCAGTAATCCCCCAAAATCGAATACCTGCACCCTGTGCACCTCCCTCCTATATATCCTAGCCAATCTAGCATCGAAATCCACTATATCACCATTTGTGTACTGTAATCCCTCGTACCTAAGGTACTGGTGCCTTTAATCACGTGGTGGAAGAGCCATATTTGTAAAATCAACGAGAATAGCACAAAGATTATAGAATTTTAAACATTCTGTTATGAGGGTGGATACGGCGTATTCATAAATGGATACGCCGTATAAGGATCGATACATTTAATATGCCGTATAGGTTAAAACCAATACGGCGTATGAAAATTTTAAAATGGGGTAAAATTGAGTCAATGCGTCGTATCCATGTTAGTGGATACGCCGTATTGCTCTGTAATTTGAAAACGAAAAGGGGGTTCCCCTTTTTACCCATTTTGACCTAATTAATAATTCTACCAAACAACTTATTCAGGGGGGGAGGGTAAATAGGATCAAAACATATGGTTATATGGCAAATCACTTAATATTCAAAACTCTAACCCTAATTCTAAATTGAAATTCAATCGCAAATCAAAAAGAGAAAGGGAAGTTTATTACCGTATGATCGTGACGAAGAAAAGAGTGACTATGAATCAAAACTAGAATGATCTCCAGGAATTTTGGTGGTAAATTCTTTTGTGTGTGTAGAGTGAAAAAGTAATGGTAATACAGATCCGGCATATTGGTCGAGCTTTTATACCCATACCCAATACGCCGTATTGGGGTCTGGTTAATACACCGTATTGGCGAATTTTTTTGACTTAGTCAACTTTTATTAAAAATAGTGGATACGCCGTATAGGTTTTAACCTAATACGCCGTATCCATTCTTGGAGACCAATTTTCCTAATATGAATAAAGCAAAGAAAATGTACCTTGGCCTCCGCAACATCCTTATATAAACACCATCCTTATAATACCGTTTAGGGTCGAACAGAATGCCAAACGGCACATATAAATTCATAATGAGATAGAATAGGACTCCGTTAACGTAATAATTCCAAATCACGATAATTACATTTAATTTCATGACAAAACTTCTCGTTCTAAAAGTTTTATTGATTTATCATGACTTGTTTCAGAAAGCATATTTGACCCTTGTGTAATTTCATTACCCCTCAAAGATTGTATTATATCGACTTCATTATCATCATTGTCATGTTCCGATTTTAAATCATTGGGATAAATTATGTTGAAGGGGGATAGATCATTAAAGTACAAAACGTTTTGTTCCTCTTCATTATATTCGGAGAATGATGTTTCATCATTAAATTTATCGATATTTTGAGGGCTTAAAATCGGTTCAGTTAATAAATCTGATTTAGACGTTTGAGAATCATTGTAAACAATGGCTGGAAATTCATTCTCAAAATCTTTAAAGAAGTCTAAATCATCAAAACAACTGACCCTAGGCTCCGGTGGTGGAAGTGAAGGCATATTGACTTTTTCATTATCATTTTCATAATCTGTTTTCAAATCATTGGAAGAAATTATCTTATAAGAAAACGAGTTTTTGTCAAAAATTACCGTGTAATCTTCATCGTCGGAGTCGTCAAGCGAAATTCTAAAGTCAATTTCATCGTTAAGAGAACTTACGGTGGGTTCACAAGAAAGTGTTTTTAGATGATACCTCATCATTAAAGGCTATAGCTGGGAATTCGGTTTTAACGGATCTGAGTTCGTGAATGTCTTCATCATACCAGATTTTACCATACTTAGCAGTTTTCCAGTTAAACACTTTACCACGTATCCGAGCTTTTTCTTCCTCGAGCCTGATGTATTCCTCTATAGTAATGTTCGGATCGTCCATCTTGTAATAATCTTACTAGAAAAACTATTAAATAATCAATACGTCGTATTCAGTGAACTGAATACGCCGTATTACACAAACAGAGTAA
>BQNB010191191.1:0-11719 GCA_026074375.1 Tanacetum coccineum | reverse complement strand
TGTTCCATCCTCTAGTGTTTTCAACGAAAGATCTATCTAGAAACTTGAAGTTAACTATGTCAAATTCAAGTTTAGGGGAAGATTGTTAGGAATTTTGTTATAGATAGTTACTACTAGTAGGTATGTAGTTACTACTTGTAGAGTAAAAGTTCCTGCTGGTAGGTATGTAGTTCCTACTGGTAAGGATAATGTTATAATTAGTGCTGGCAGAATAAAAGTTATTCTTGCTGGTAGTACAATATTAGTCCTGGTAGTATTATGCTTACTCCGGGTTGTTAGTAAAGTTAGTTAGTGATAGGGATACGCATGAGATATCCTAGGAAGTGATAACCCTTATCACTTTAGCTTTTAGTTAGGGTTTCATGGGTATTTAAGAAACTTACGGCTTTGATGAATGTAACTGATTAATTCAATAGAAAAGATCCATAGAGGATCATAGTTTAGTAATTCTTTAACTCTGTTGTTTATATTCCGCGTAAACAATAGTTTAATTTGTTAGAGTCTCTCTTAGAGTTGCTTGTGATTACATAAGTACTCTACAACCTTAACAGGCTTGAAGATCTATCTAGGGCTTGACCTATACTAATAATATCTAAAACTCAACGAAAATACACAAAACTTGCCGAAAATACCTAAATTTTACCATAAATGCCAATCCGATTAATCGCTGATTAATCCCGCCTTGACCGATTATAAGCTACAAAGTGGTCGACCACCCGGCTAACGATTCACGATTTTTGCAACATTGCTTCTTTTTGTTGCGAAGCGCACTAAATTTTAATTACGGAAACCATCCATAGAACATCGTATTCTAAATAACATCATATTCTAATAGTAACACAAACAAAGCGAAAAAAAACCGGTAAAACAAAATGAGTTTAAACCTGGTCTACGGAGCTTAATTCTGCGTGGCGTATCTCAAGTCTGTTGGACGTCTCCTGAACTTGAATGCAGCTTATGTATCTATAACAATCGACAAAGAGGGTAAGTATGAGGCTTAGAGAGGTCAGTAATCGAGAAAAAGAGGATACACACGGCATGGCTGAAAACCTAATAGGTCGCCACGCCAAGTTTCGGACAATCTCAAATTTAACCAAACCCATGTAAACTCATCACATCCTCATTAACAATGATTGCATAATAGCACATGTACAACTCAATCAAAAAAGGCAATAAAAAGATGACAATCTCGCTTGCCATGATGGATAATGGTGAGAAAAGTTTAGATACACAATAAAATATACTATAAAAAATAATACTTCAAAGAGCAATTAAGAAACAATTCCCTAAGGAAATTTCACTCTAAAAAATTTAACCGGGTAAATATGATCACCCGGGTCGTTTCCCCAACGACTAGTGAAATTGAAACCTCGTTTAAGCTTGGATTCTAATTTGAATGAAGCAGAGATATTTTTGATAATCTATATCTACTAAATAGAAGCAACAATTAAAATTGAACAATTAAAGGCAATTAAACAATTTTAAAAAAAATACGAAATAATAACTCGACGGACATTAAGCAAATGACTAATAATTTAAACCCTAAATTGCAAACTAAGTTTTAAACCTAAAATTAGGATAACAAGAAATTTATGAAAAAGAGAACTATTTTTTAGATTATTTTTGCAATTTTTATATCATTTAAAAAATATTTACTTCTCGCTTAAATCCTAAAAAATATTAAAAAACTAGAAAATAATTGAAATTATATATTTTCATAAGTATAAATAAGTAAAAACGCAAAATTTTAGAAAGAAAGAATCATATTTTTCGGTTTTTAGTGTTAAAGGATCATGAATTTCTAAGAATTAAAACTAATTAAAACTTTAAAAGTAATAAAAAAATTTAAAAAATATAATATCCTAAATTAATTTAGAAAATTACTACTAACAAGAAAATATGAAGAGATTTAATAAATATCAAAAGCCTAAATAATTATTTATCTTTTAATTTAAAGCTTAATTAAACTCAATTAAAACGAAAACTAATTATTAATAAAACTAATTAAAAAACCTAATAATTAATTACATAGGGACTAATGGAGAAAGGACCTAAAGGACTAACGGGGAAACTAATAACTAATGTAAAGGAACAAACACAGAAAAAAACAATTGAAATTGAAAGTTACAAAACCTCCCTGAAAAGTCTAGCCCCCGGATTTTCATAAATAAGTCCATTCAAAGGATGCAAAAATCTTTAAGAAGCGAAGGTTATAAAAATATGCTGGGGGGGAATAACTTATAAAACGCAATATGGGATGAGATTCACCGATTTTTAAGCTCATAAAAAAGCTTTCTTAATAAGATGGAATTACAGAATAAGGCGTTTGCCTTTCGGATATTTCTCTAAAAAGCTTGTAAAAGGCTAAAATAAGCTTAAAGTAAAATCTAAAAGCTGTTTGAACTCCCTAAGTTGTGCTTAACTAAGCTTGAGAAAAGAAATAAACAGCTAGGAAAAAACTTTTTTAAGCTCTTATGAAATTGATTATGAAAAGGCTAACTTAGGGATTTAGCTTAAAAATGCACAACTCATTTCAAGTAAAAAAGCTTTTTTAAAAAACAAATCTAGGACTAGAGTTCTGAAAACTTATTAAACTACTTATAAAACTTAACCTATTTAATCAATAAAAACTAACTACCTTAAGCTGGAATAGATTTTTTTTAGAAACTAACTATTTAACCTACTCGTTTTTTGGCTTTTTGCTTTCTTGAGTTGACTTTGCAGATGAATTAAGCTAGGTTAGATAATCTGAAAATGTAAAATTAAGACTTAATCATATAATAAGTATACCTGACTTTATTCATCTGCTTGAATTAATGAACCTAAGTACACTACTTTTATTTAACTAAAATTAAACTCAAAAGTGACAGCAGAACAACCCTAGTCTGATTAAGACCTAAGTTCATGCTGATGCAGGTTACCCTTAAGAGGTTAAACCTGCGCCAAATGGACACTCTTTTTGAGTGTTAATAAAACACAAGCCAGCACAATCTAAAAGCTCAAAGAGTTTTGATCTAAATAAGGCAAATTAAAAATCCAAAGCTACAAGCTCCCTGGTAGCCAGGAACATGCATTACTAAGCCCACCTCATATTCATTTAGACCAAAATTTAAGACTCAAATCCTTTTTAAACTTGTTTTCTTATTAAAAAAATCAGCTTGTTCAAAGTATTTGCCCAAAAATATTTGACTTTTATGGTCAAACCTTATTATGCCAAACACTCTTTACCATTTTGACAGATTTTGAAATTCTTTCACTGAAATGAATCTATTTATCAAGAGCCTTAACACCAGATGAATTTTTTCTTATAACAAACTAAATAACTCTAATTAAACAACTAATTTAAGCAAAATTATCCTAAGATTTAAACTATTTCTCTACTATTTTTGGTTTTTTACGACTTATATGACAAATTATATAAGAACTCGATTTATAGACTAAGAAAAATTAAAAACAGAATGAAAACTCAATTTAGGATCTGAAGCTATATTGATCACAACATAATGCCACTAATAAGTAAAATTAATAAGCAACTAAGGAGAAGATCTAGGATATAAAGCAATTAAAAAAAAAAACTATCTAAGCTTAATAGCAAGGAAAATAATGAGAGGACTTACGTAGTCCTTAGCTAAACAACGGCGCTCCCTTTAGGCAGTCTAGAGCTAACAAGCTCCATAGTTCTTATTAGTAGCTAGGGTATAAGTCCCAATGGGAATCTCATCCCAATTTAAGATCCCCTTCCTCTAAGCTTAAGTCCAATAAATCCAAAGTAACTAGAAGTCTTAAGCTAATTTTACAGGTTTAAAGTATGATTAAGATGAGTTGAGCTTCATCTTAAGCTTATAGACTTATTAGAGCTGGTTTTGAGCTTATGAGGGATTATTGAGCTTTAGCTTAATATTTGAGAATTTAAATAAGAGTTTTAAAAGTGAGATTTAAAAAAGCTTTAAACTGAATTTCATTAATAAAAGAAACTGATTACATTACTTAAAAAGGAGATTACAAAACATTTAAAGAAAATTAAAAATACGAAATTGAGCTAAACTAAAAGCTACTAAAATCTAGATAGTGTGTGTGTGAGAGGTGTGGCCTATTTATAGTGCCAAGCTGAAGCTTCTAGGTCTTCTCAGCCTCTGCACGCTCCAATAGATCCTGTCCATTAATTTCTTCAATGATTGGGAGCTAAATAAGAGCCGTTGGATCAAATGTGTGCACTCAAGGATTGCCAAGCTGTCATTCCTTGATGTGACAGCTTGTGCTTCTTTTGTGAGAGGATCTAGTGCAAAACCCACGCCCTTGTGTGCTTCCACATTGATGACGTGTGACTTGAGTGTGAGTGAGGTCTTGAGATTACTTTTTTAACCCTGCCATCATGTATACGACCCTATGAATTGTCCATTTTAGCCATCAATTGAGAAAAGCCCTTTGTTAAGAGTAAGTGGTAACTTTGGGACGATGATGAATAGTAAAATGTGCTTGGCGCCCTTTTAATAACTGAATCGGGGTAAATTCAGTTGGAGTTTGGGAGAATTGCAAATCTAGTCCCTCTCTTTCTTTATTTCCTATTTAAGTTATAAAAGCACTTTTTGAAATTACAAAATTGGTCCTTGGAGTTTTAAAAGAAAGAGATGGACTAGGTAATGGGCTTATGGTATCCAGGTATGGTTTTTTAAGGGATGAGGGGTTGTTTTTGGACTTTTGTGAAACTTGGATGGCTAAAGTGAAACACTTTGGGTCTTGTCTTTTGACTTTTTGTTGACCATGTTTGACAATTTTGACTGGATTTGACTGAGGCTTGACTTTTCTGGCTTCGGCTTTGATTCTTTGGCTTCTTTTTGTATTCTTCTGATTCTCGTGTCCGTGCTTGCCTGTTTTTGACTGTTTTCTTGTGATTTCTGATATATCCGTACCTGCACACACAAAACACAAATACAAGCATATTTTTGCCATTTTTGGTCTGTTTTGGGTTTAATTGGGTTATTTTAGGTACAAATGGATATGTGTATTTTACACTTATCAGTGAGCGTTATGCCATTTTATACCTACACCAATCTTGGTCTAGGAATTTTATCTCACACCAGGTTGACCATAGAACTAGCTGATCGAACCATAAAACAACCAAGGGGTATTGCCGAAAATGTGCTAGTAATGATAGGCAAATTTATTTTCCCTATAAACTTTATCATCTTGGACATACCCGAGGATGACGATGTTCCTTTAATCCTTGGACCACCATTCTTGTTAACTGACCATTCCAAGATTGATGTCTTCAAAAGGAAGATTACTTTAAGGGCCGGGGAAGAAAAACTTGTTTTTAAAAGTGTTAAGCCCGCCACTAGCATAATCAAAAGGGTATTTGTGATGAAAAGTCTTGATTCGAAAACAAAGTTTATTGGAGAGGGTGATGAATCATTCGACCCAACTTATGGTAACTACATATAATTAAATGATTTGGATACACCTCTAGAAACTAAAACGGATCGAGATGTTGATTTTGAGCCAACTTTTGTTAAAACCAACTCTAATAAGATGAAATTTTCTTGTGTAATCGAGTATAAGTATGTTAACACTAACCTTATCCTTTCCTTATACATTAACCAAATTTACAAAATCTTCTACTATTCCATAATTAAGGACAAGGATGAAGGGATGAGTCATGCCGGAACTTTGATCGATATACCTGTTTTTGTTGGAAGGTTTTCTATTATTACAGGTTTTACCATCATTGACGATGATGATACAACAAAAGACGTTGTGCTCGGCATGAAGTTTTGCAAGAAGCAAGCATCACGCCAAAGGATTATGAAGAAATTCTCTCTCGAGGATCAAAGAGAGTGAATTATGAAGGATGAATAAAAGAAAGGAAAAAGACCAAACTTAAAGACCAGCTAAAACAAAAGTGCTTCCCGGGATACAACTCGGTCATTTTAATTGTTTGTTGCACGGGTTTGTCTTCCCAGATACTCTATACGGTGTATCGAACCCCTCTGGATACGGCGTATAGACGTGTCTGGACGTTATTAGTTTTTAAAACTTAAATATTTAATTTCCAGTCATTTAATTATTTCTACAGGAACCATACGGCGTATCTTAGGGTTCGGAATACGGCGTATTGATCCCTGTACAGTTGTGTGTTTAATCGTTTTCTTGTACCATTTTAGCAAGATAGAATTTGCACTTGTCTTCTAATCTCTTATGAAACTATGGTATGGTATAATCTGAAAAAGACATGTGTTGAACTTATCCGGGCATTTTGAAGCCCTAGTCAACACGCTTTTTGCTCAAGGACTCATCTTGGAGAATTATCATGAGCAAAACATCAGGGAGTTTTCTGTTCTAATTCTATTTACCCTTTTAATTCTATTTTTTTTTATCTATACAAAGAGGACGTTTTATAATTTAAGTAGGGGGTGGAGAATTAGAACGTACTTGTCTTCTTTTTTACAAAATAACATGCAATGTGCTTAAAAACGACCAAATTAATTTTTTTTTAGCATGACTTTTGTAAAAATTACTAGTTACATTACCCAGCGCACTATAACCCTTGATACATATTGTGAGAATTAAGTCTATTCCGTTTCCAACTATCTACAAAATTCCACAAAATTATGAGTGTGCCGTTGATGTAGTGGACTTTAGAACTTAGCCTGGTATATCACTCGAGACCGCAATTATTAGTACTATGGATTTAGATGGAGAAACATGTTCAACTGATAAATTTCTAGGAACCAAATAGCCCACATGTCATAAATTAACTAACTACACTGGTCAGTTATCTCCCGTATAACCCTTTGTTTACTCTCATTTTTAGAGTAAGATTCCCTAGAACAACTTGTTGAGCCATTCCTTTCTTTTTCTACACCATATTATATGTTTCGTTACACCTTTGCACCTTAGCCTACCGTGTAGATTAAGCCTATTTTAATCAATGTTGCTAGTTGCTTTCATGTAAAGTTTTGTATTTTTGTGCCCAAAGTGAAATTTTTCTATATTGTAATGGTCGAATGAAACTTTTCTATCTTTATAATGATCGGGAAATTGTACAATGCAATGGTAAAAATATGTAGCTCGTAAGTTTCGCTACTTTCGCAATTATGAGTCATGTCCGAAGAAAAAGTGTTACAAGAAAAAAATTATCCGGACAAATTATGATAGTAAAGACGATGGAATCAATCAAAAAAAATAGTCGGTTTAAAAGAAGTTTATACCAAAGGAATTACTTGGAAGGATTGATTATTCATTGATACGTTACAAAATCAACGATGTAAAGTCTTGTAAAAAGTGGCCGATATCACCACTTATTCTGTAAAAGTATGTGAAGAGTGGGATGTAAGGGAAGTTGACCTTTATGGGAACACCAACTTAGGTTGTCTTTGTCATTTCTCGGTCGGGGGAAAGTTACTAGCAACCGTACCTTATTTGTTGGCTTAATCTATTTGTTTTGTATATTTTATTTAACAACCATTTTACTTCTCTTTCTTGATAACTAACCTTAGGATCTACTCGAATGAGGATGTGTTCGAGCATGGATGTCTATTCCGTCGTTACGGCCATGTATGCATGTCTGAGCTGCCTTGTTTGACGATGACCTTTGGTGAAAGTCAGAAGCTCCATAGCCTATATCATTCTTCATCCTTGAAAGAATGATTAAACCAAAGCCTATTTATAAGTACCCAATTTATCTTTTGACTTGTTTCTCCTTAGCTTTAGCGGTGGAGATGTGTATCCTTGCCAATCCTATGATACGAAGTGTATCCTTGCAATCCTAGATTCGAATTCTAACTAAACGCGATCGAGCAATTAAGGTACATCTATTACATGGTGACCATAGATTGTTGAGTGATCTGTGTGTTTTCATTTCCTAATTTCGTGAGGAGTTGGTTATGTACAGGTAATAGGAAAACGATTGATTGAATGTATAATTCATATATTCTACTTCTCACCTGCAGACTTTTTTTCATCACAAGTCACCCTTGCCCAAGGGTAACTAGTCAAAATCTCAAAGAAAATTCAATAATATATCCGGAAGTATGTGATTTTCGGACCTCCTCCCCTCCCGCCTCCTTCCAGACCATCCCTAGACGAATGCAATGGAAAGTCGTGAAAGAATGGACTTGATAATTGAATCCGCTTGAATGGAACATTAAGATTTTGATTGATTTTGAAGTTATGGAAAGTTAATGCAACTCATCTAAACTCAAAAACAATGAAGGCAACACATATTTAAACTAAAAATGGCAAGCGCGGGATCCTAAAACGTACCTAAAACAAACCCTCAATTTATCAAAATTAAGTCCCTAAAAATGATATTTTGAATTTTTCAAGTCCCTAAGTGACTAAAAGTAAGAAACAAAGATAACTAAGGACGAAAACAAAAGTGTTTTAAGTTAAAACCACCGAAAACACAACGCGCGATCGCGGGTTCAATCCCGTTCTTAAAAAATCAAATTTTACATTTATAACCTACAAAAGCAAATCTAATTTTCCAAAGTTCTATTGATTATATGAAATTTTTCTAAAAAAGATTTTCTAAAAAAGAATTGACAATAGGGCTAAAAATGTGGTTTATCTATTAATTGTGCCAGATAAAATGAAAAGACCTAAGGTTGCGAGCGGTTGTGGGTAGGGGGTAGAGTGGTTGTGTGTTATAAGGGTTGAGGCCGCGCTCCCCCGCGGCGCCCTCTGCTCAGGGTCACGGCAGTTCGAAGCCACTGTCACCTTGGACTTCAACACTTCCCTTTTGGTTTTTTAAACCTTTTTTCCAAACGTATAAATATTGCTTGGTAACATCCTAATCACTTTTGTGAAAGCACCTTTTCTATATAAACCCCACTTTTAAGCACTTCTTAAAAACTACTGACCGTCATCATGTCAAAGTTGACAGTTTAAGCACTACTCTTTCCTCTATATGTGATAAAAATAGAAAATTGATTAGAGTTTTCTAGACCGCTCTCAATCTAGTTTGGAAAAAGGGAAATAAGTAAAACATGTGGATTGTCTACCTAACAAGAACTTAATTTGCATAAACATAAGAACTAGAATACAGATTGGAACACTAGCTTAAATGGACAGAATTATAATCTAAAACAGATTAAAACTTGACAATTTTATTAATAAAGGAAGAATAGAGTCAATTAAGCCCTAATCTAAGTGAAATAGCTATAAATTGGATTGATAATATACACTAATAAGGAATAAGCACCACCATGTTCACTAATTCTACTATTGGCATAATGCGTCAATAAGCTATTGCTCGCCCAAAACTAAGCTACTCTTAAGCATTAGGAGGCATTTTATGCTTAAAATTACGCAAACAAACAGAACTTATAAATTAAGACATAAAACAGGATTATTTTAGACCCTATATGAACCGTTGACCCCCCCCCCCAGCAACAATCAGAAATCATTTTGATCCTAGGTACAGCCCACTATTATCAATTGAAATAACTGATTTTCAAACTTTAAATTATTAGCAATTTTTTTTGGACACATGTACCAAAACATAAACAACAATTTGCACTAACCTAGTTTAACACTTGTTTTCAAATTGTATTTAAGACTCTAACAACACAAAAAAAACACAAATGAAATACCACACTTTTAAATCAAGATCAAATCCAAACAGCTAATGTAAAAAATTTTAAATTTTCACTGATTCAAATGTTGGTCTTAAACAAACTATGATTTTTAGTTTCTTATCAATTAAAAACAACAAACAAACTAACTTTTAATGCTTTATATCATAATCTAATCTAACTACAAATAGACAAAGCAGATTTTACCAGTCGCGCGCGCGCACTCACACACTCTCGCTCTTGGTTAAACAAAACACCTATTATTAAATCCTTTGTTTTTGGTATTTACTGCTCTTCTTGTATTCTTGATTTTTAAGCCAAAATGCATCGCTACCAGATGATAAATGAGGGATTAATAAGCAATATTAAAACTAACTTTAATATAGAATTAACCACTCTAATAAGCTTTAGCATCAATCGCCACCATTTCCTGCATCCCCTAGTCTGCTATCTCTTTTGCCGCCCACTCTACATTGCATATGAAAATAGCACAAATGACTATTTAACCTATAAATCAAGTCAACAAGTATAATCATCATTAACTAACATAAAATAAGCAAGATAAGACAGACAATAAGCAATGATAAGAGTTTCCCCTCCCCATCCCACCCCTCCTGACCAGAAAATAAGCTTAGAGAAAATGTAAAAATGGAAGACTTACAAAGCCCTTGCTCAAAATAGGGCAAATAAATTCTCTTAGAGCTATTTTACAAGCTCTAGCTTGTCAAAAGTCAAACTAGTATTGTCCATAAGCCCATCCCTTTTTGGCTTATCATCCAAAATTAGCTGTGGTAATTTAGGGGTGCATTATTTTGTGAATTTTCTTAAGACTTAATAATTTTAAGTTAGCTTAATGAAACATTTTAAATCAAAGCTTAAATGAACTTAAGTAGGCTTATGAAACACTTTTTAAAACATGAAATGCACTTAATCTTAGAAACGGGATTAAAACATAAAAACTTCACTTTTCATTAAACTTAAAATTGGTACAAGACTTGGAAATTTTAAAAGACAATAAAGTAAAAACAAGCTGAAAATTAACTAAGTTAAGACTACATGCCTCATTTGGGCTTACAAGACCCTATTTATATAGGAACTAAGAAGATTCTAGGTCTTGGGGTCTTGACTTCTTCTTTCATGTGTTTCTTTTGTGAGACAAAATGGGGGTGTGCTTGTTGTGTGAGGAGAGTCCAGAGTCAATCTTAGCCCTTGAATTTGAGTAGAGCCCAAGTCTTTGATCCCAACCATTGAATTTTGTCATCTTTCCTTGTCGAATAGGATGAATGAGGATTGCCAACCTGGATTTTGAGCCATGTGATGTGTGGGGTTAAGGGAGGTGATGGTTTTGTTGTCTAGTTGCAGAGGTTCAAGGGAGAAGACATGAAAATGGAAATTTGGCGGGAAAATGTGTTGCTCTGTTTTTATATCTGTTTTGGGTAACAGGGGTGAAATGTTTGGGAGATTGGCATATTTGGCCCCTCAAAATGTATGTTTCTGTAACACCCATAGTCCTTGTGGTTTATAAGGGTTTTGTGGGTTGGCAGTTTGAGCCCCTCAAGGTGTATTGAGTCATTGCAAGAAAGGTCCTTGTTGATATAACAACGTTAAGGGTTTAGGGTTTTGGGCTTAGTTGGATCGGGTATGTATAAAAGAGGTATTGGGCCTTTTTCTTGTACAAGTCTTCATGTAATGTCTTAATGGGCTGACCCGACCCATTAGATGGGTACGGGTTGGCCCATTTAAGATTTCTTCGTTTTCGGCTTTGGCTTTGACTTCTCGGGGTTGACTTTTGTTGACTTTGACTTTTTGACTTTTGGCTTTGATTTGACTTTTCTTTCACGCTCTTTCCGTTCTCGTGCTCGGTTTTGTCGTTTTGGCTTCGTTTTTGTCCTTTTCTTAGATATCCGTTACCTGCTCAATATAAATGCAAAACATACAAATATGATGTATTTTTGGTACGTTTTTGGTCATTTAAGTCTGGTTTTAATAGAAAACAGTATGTGTATTTAAACACATATCATTGATCCTTTAAGTTGACTTTCTGATTATTGTCCTTTGTCCTGCTATAAGTGAATGCCTGATAAAATGTATTAAATCTATCTAGTTAATGACTGAAAATTGCTTCTCTAAGTCTATCCCCATGA
>BQNB010191190.1:0-11719 GCA_026074375.1 Tanacetum coccineum | reverse complement strand
TCAAAAATCCTTGGAATCACGCTAACGCTCATGGTTGCATGTAAGTTATTTTTACATACCTTATAATTAATGTTTTTAAATTTCGAATTTTGAATTGGGTTTATTTTGCTTTTGAGAATTTGGTTAAATCGAAATATGGGTATAGAAATTAGGATTTAAATAAGTTGGAATTCGATCAATTTGTATCTAATTTTGTCGGTTTTGAAATTTAGGGTTTTTAGTGTGGTGAATTGTTGGTTATGATTTGTGTCTAATTTTATTGGTTTTTGATATTAGGGGTTTCACACAATACAGGTTGGGTCGTCATCTGGTCCTACCCCTTTCAAACCGGTATCTGCTAGTAGCACAAGTGATGTAGTTTAAGCTTCTGGAACAACCTGACAAGGTGAAATTGTTCCCACAAGTGATACAACTTCAGTTGTAAACAGAAATACACTTGCATACCTCTACCTTCTAGGCCATGGGAGAAACAACAAACATATGGAGGTAACTATTATTTCATCTTTGCAGAAGATACTTGATATAGGCTTATTCTATAAAAAAGGTGACGATTCTTTATCAAAATCTTTTGTTCGTAACTAAATTTTAATACGTGGATAAAAATGTACAGTTACGTACACTCTTTGTATAATACAATAGTTTTATAGACTTTATACCCAGAGGCGGAGGGAGGAGGGCCACCAAAAAAGGTTTATTGTAGTGAGTAGGAACATAAAACGAGTGTACTTCAAAAGTGAAGTACGCCGCATATGTAAGATAAAGATGTCGGTTACACATGGGGAGGTGCTTATAAGCTATGAGCGTAAGCTAAAAATATGCAATCCATGACTCCAAATTCAGATAAGCCGCTTGGGACAATACTAATCACTACCAATGATTATTTTTTAGAACTGGAAACATCTATTTGCGTTTACAATGTAAGTACCATTATTCAATTGCATTTTGTTAATACAAGTTAGTCATTGGATGTTTTAAATGATCAGTTTAACTGACTCAAACATCTATAGGTTGAACCATTGTCGTTTGACAAACTATCAGATTATAGGAAGCTATGGCCTGATGTTAATACTTAGGATGAGCAATGGTCTGATGCTAATACTAAGGAAGCTATCACTGTGTTTAATGAAAATCTAAACAAGTTAGACATGTATATATGCATGATGGTAAGACTTTGTTGATGCACTTTCTAAATGCTATTCACTTTGTTTTTTTAATTTCTTTTGCCCTACTTGACTGAATTATGCCGACTGTATACTACATATCTTTACATGTTGGAGTATACTATCTGCTAAAACAAACTATCTTAAAACTTTTTCTTATTGCAACTATGACCCTGTTTCTTCTTGCAAAATTTATAAAAAGAAAGAGACTAAACGGTCATCTCATATTCTACGTAGGCAGAATTAAAGTTAGTTAAGTAGTTTTTATTTAACATTACTAGAAGAACTGTGTCATATTTTACGTAGGCAAATCAAAAGTTAGTAATAGTTTTAATTTTTTATATCAGAAAACGTTTTTGCTAATGTGGAAGTGGGTAATTCTATGTTACAACCTCCGTCCCAGAATTATTTCAAGAATAATCCATCAATTACAACTTTAATTTTAGCTAAAGTCACAAGAAGACAGTTTTGATAGCTTTTGAAATGTATGTTTGTATAAGAGATGGGTAAGAATAGGGGAAGAGTTTCGGTCATCTTATTTTTAAATAAAATCTATCAAAGCATGTTTCTTGAATAAAATATATCAAAGCATGTTTCTTGAATATTATTTCTAAGCAGTTTTATGTTGATACAAGTTTATGTAGTATATTATTCTTCTAATGTATGCCAATGTTTATATTTGTTATACTAAAAGTATCTATATATAGCCGATGTCTTTACCTCTGGGATGTTCTGAATAGTGAGAAAGACTTTCTCAAATTTGATCAAATCGATAAATAAAGAGAGGCTCGATGTCCCAGCTACTACTTAATATTGCAGGCTGAGTATCTGAAGGTATCAATGCGTAATGGGCTGGAGGTAAATTCATATTATAGGAGTTAAATATCACACATACCTTATTACTAGGATACTACGACGTCTAATAGTTGTAAAAAGTATATAAGATTTCATTTTTGGTTATGGGCAGGTGGTTCACGGAGCAATCATGGTAATGAAAAAAGGGGGAATGGATGCAATCAGATTATAAAGCGGCGCAACTTCTACTCTTTAAATTTCCACTGTTGGTGTAGCGGCTGGTCTAGTTTTGCAATGGCCAGGTCTAAATCTCATACATATATATTATTGATCATTTTTCCTGTAAAAGTTAAGAAATATACGACATTAACACACACTGGATTAATACTTTGCAGCCAACTGTTGTTGTTACATGATCCATTGAAAGGCCTTTCTAAAGATGAGCTCGGGCCATGGAATGAGTTGTGTGGAGAAAGAAGAAAGGATGATTTGTTTATTTGGTATGCAATCTCTATATCTTCTTTATCTGCATTTGTTTACCTGGTCTGTAGTCTGTGTATCTTTTTGATCAGCAGTCGAGAGCTTTAACCCGAGCTCTAGACGTTGCTCGATGGTAGCTGCAGCTTCTTTGGCTTCAGGTGAAAGTACCATATTCTCTGCCTAGGAGGGGGAAATACATAAAAATACAAAAACAAAGTAATTCGGTAGGATTGACAAAATGGGTAGGTTAAGTAATAGGTTGTACGGGTATGGGATGTAACGGTTTAATATAGTAGAGTCAAAATCAGGTTGAGTCTAGAGCTGAACGCTTATTTTTCTTTTAAGTGTTACTAATTTGTTAAATGCATTAGGCTAAACTTTCACCCATTTGCCGTGTATTCCTCTCTTAGCAAAAAGTAAAATTATTCGACCCGTTTGATATTCATAAAACATAGTTCAAATCCACGCATTCACAACAACAAATCTAAAGGTTTGTCGAGTTTCTTACTTCTTGCATTACTGGTATTTGCAAAAGTTTCTATTTAATATTTTTTTAACACTTTTCTTCATAAACAACAATGGCCGAATCTGAACCTTCTTCTTCCGTTGTAGGAGGCACAAAAGGCCAGGTCAGCAAAATCAACTAGTCGCACAGTCATGTCCTGCGTCTAATTCGCGAAATGTAATGAGGTGTCTTTTAACCAACTCTGCAAACACCAATGTAGTCAATACTGAAACAGTTGACCAACCAGATTTGTTCGTTCGCACTAAAGGTAGGTTTTTAACTGATGTGACATCTTGAATTCTAGCAATTCTTTTTCCACTTTTTTTATTTGCTGCAGTGAATGCTATGTTATACACTATTTTATGGACAACAACGGACATGTGTCAACCGACATGTGTGAACCTGCTCCTTCCCACTTTGATTAATATATGCATAAATGTCATAGTATAATTCTTTCCGATGTTGGTCTAGTCGTAGGCAAAATAGTAGCTTCCATTCATTCATGAAGAATAATAATTAGTAGTAGGATGTGAGATAATCAGCCCCATGCATGTTCATAGACCTTTCGATTTGAGTACATGCTCAAACACATGATAAGAGATAATCATTGTGACACATACGATTGGGCTGACTTATGCATCAAATCCATAGTCGGGTCAATCTGTCAACAACTTAGCCTCTTTTTTGATTTACATTGACAGTTAGCCTATTAGATATGTTTATAGGTATACTTTTTAGCATTTTAAATACATTTTAACTTACTTTCGATTCATTCAACCTATTTCCTTTATAGACAAAATTATACAGATAACGTAACGAGATATAACCTTTATCAATAAACTAAAATATGACATAGATTGTCCCGTTTAAAAATAAAAGGCTCGACATTGCAACACTCTACTGCACGGGGTGTTATTCCCATACTATTCACTCTCGCATAGTTATTGTTGGTTGCACCATACGAAATACGATTAAGAAAACGATTATGGGTACAAAGTAAGAAAACTCCTCTTGATATATTTAAATAGAACTGGCTTTAAGAAATAGATCTACTATACGAGGTATTATATGTGTATGTAGCATTTTCAACCCACTTATTTATGAGCATGCATCCATGAATTAACTTGACGCCAACTTTAGCAGCGATTATTAGGAGCCGTAGGTTAAATCACTACAAGAAAAAGTGATACCACGGGTTAGAAAGCTGTTGTTGGTCTAATGTTATTAACGAGGATCTCAAGCTGGATTGTATTTGCTTTCTGTTTGATTCTTTGACTTTTTCTCAGATAAGAACTACAACGGATGAGTTTTTGTAACAGAGGATCAAGTCACAAAACGATGAAGAAAATATCCGAAAGAAATTCCAAGACATGGCTTATGAAGTGTTTGTGTTGCAGAATTTTACCATATGGTTCCTTTAGGCATGCTGGACTAAAGAAGTAGTCTCTATCAACCCATGTTAATGTCAATGTTCACACACAGCATTAGAAATGAGTTGTCCAAAAGATTTCAATATGTAATTTAACATTGAGGTTTACATTTCTAGATAATTCATTATTCTCTTGAAGTGCAATATTCCGCTGTATCATATTTTCGTCAAAATATATGGTTAGGACCAATAATGATGACGTATAATGGGTACGACAGGCTTTAGGGCCTAGGCTATACAAATAAATTTGGGCCCAGCCCAACTAAATAAATAATAAGCAAAACGGGCCGAAACTAAGCCCAGAGCTATAATGGCCACGGCCCGGATACAATTAGACGGATGTGGATCGGCTACAAGTCACTTCCGCAAGCTATCAACTAACGGTCGCGGAAGGTAGCCCCGCGTCCACAGTCACGAAAACCGCGGACCCTTACCCGACAAGGGCCCACTTCGGCCACTACAATTGTAGGCGAAATACTAGGAAACCCTAGTACTAGACCCCGATCCTCTGACATACCAAAAGTTACAATTCTCTGACTCCTCTAAATACACACACATACTTCTGACAACATGATTTCTTACTCTCACGCTTGAGTCTAATCATGGGGTCCGTCCCCACGGTAAGGCTAACAGTTTGCTTTCATTATGCAGGAAATCATCCCAATCACTTGGTTTAGTACAAGATCTAGCCTGAAGTGAGCTTGAAGGTTCAGCCCAACAAGCAATCTTAGCCCACCTCATACCCGTGACATATTTTGTACTAACAAGTTGGCGTCATCTGTGGGACCAGTACACAACTGCGTTTCTTAAAATACTCACCATGAGTGAACAAGCAGAGCTCAATCTCACCCCACCCACGTCCGCCGTGCGAAACACAGTAGGAAAAGGGAAGGAGCAAACCTTAAAAAACTCAGGTAGGCCTGCGTCTAACGCAGCCCTCCGGGAGTACTATGACAAGTATTATCATCAGTTGCTACCAATAATAGCTGAAAAAGTCCACCAAGAAAAAATGCAGCAAGAAAAGTTGAAACAAGTGAAAGCCCGTCTTAATTTTGAAGGATGTTCTGGAAAAACTCAAAGATTCAAGAAGTATCACAACACTCTGAGTCCAGGACTCTGGACGCAAGAGATCTCAGGAGGAAGCTAAAGTCCAGGCGCTCCTATAGTGTATCCGAAAGTCCTAAACGAAACCCTAGTGTCTTCTCCAGGATAAGACGTGACTGGTCGGGATCGCCTAGACATAGGCCGGAGGGAAGAAGGGATGGAGGAGTCTTCAATAGACTAGGAGGTAAAGGAAAGAGTGTTTCTACACACTCGGAAAGCCGTTACCACAATGGATCTTGCTCCAAAAAGACGTTACCATGAGGGGACATCATCACGAGATACGGAAGCATTCTCCAAAAGCGAAGATAGCAGGGGTGGACACTAGAAATCAAGGTCGAAGAAGGCAAAGTCAAGCATTGAAGAAGATGAACTTTCTCAACCATGGGTATGTGAAGAGACAGATCCCTTCACACCCCGTATCCGCTACTTCGAACTCCAAAAAAAGAGTCGAATGCCAAACAACGTCAAAACATATGATGGAAGTAGAGGTGCACAAATAAACCGGTTTTCGAACCGGAACCGGTAGCCAAAAACGACAAAATCGAGCATGGAATGGAAAAGCGTGGAAAAGTCAAAGTCAACCAAGTCAAAGTCAACCCCGACAAAGTCAAAGGTCAAAGTCAAAGCTGAAACCGAAGAAATGTTAAATGGGCCCACCCGTACCCATCTAATAGGCCGGGTCAACCCATTTAAACGTCATGAAGACCAAAAGGCCCAATACCCTCTTTTTAAATGAAACAAGGCCCAATCACTTTTTAACGGCTGTTAGCCCAAAAGCCTAACCAGTTAACCCTTAAAACCAAACGTTGTTAGTCCTTAGAGACTATACGTGCAAAACATCAACACTCCCTGAGGGGCTTAAACTGCCACATCCATAAAACTTCTACACTACAAGGACCATCACTGCAAACAACTTATACAACATTAGGGGCCACTTTTTCCAAACCATCAAAACATTTACCCTGCACCCCTTAAACCAAATTACCTGCCAAAACCACCATTGTCACTTTCCTTGCCTCGTTTACTGTTCACGCCAGCCAAAACCATCCCTTTCGCCTCACCCCACCCCGAGAAGTCAAAGGCCAAGTTGGCAATCCTAAACCCATCTATTGGACAATGAAAATGACAACAAGATGAAAGGTTATGATCAAAGGGATTGGGCTCCAAGCAAATTTTAATGGCCAAGATTGATTTTTAGACTTACCTCACAACAAAAACACAGCTCTTGAACTCTCTCACCAAAGAAGCACAACAAGAGGACCAAGACTTAGTATAAATGTAGGACCTTAGTGTAACTTATCTTTTTGGTTGAATTTTTGTTTAAGCAAAACTTATATTAGCAAAATTTATACCAATTTAATACTGTCTTTTTAATATTGTCACTTAAATTTCTGTCTTTAAATTTCTTGCATTGTATTTTCTTTAAGTTAATGAAAATTTAAGATTACCTTAATTGTCTTTAAATACTGTTGTTTAAGCTCATATATAAGCTTTTAAGCCATTAAAAGCCTATATATAAGTTTGTTTTCTATTATGTCAAAAAATTCAAAAATCACAAAAAATTCGAAATCTGTCAAAGCAAAGAAGCAAGGTTTATTGTGGATGGCCTTGGGTTAAAGCTTCTTAGGAAGCATATAGGTTTGTATAAGCTGGTTTGAGAGCTTATTTCATTGCCAAAAGCATTGTACCTTTGTAAGTTTCCATTTTTAAATTTTTGCTTATTTTACTGTTCATGTGCTTATTTCCTGCTTATTTCCTGCTTATTTATGCTTATTGTTGCTTATTATGTTGTTTTATGCTTACTAGTTCTTGTTTGTTGCTTATATGTCTTTGTTTGAATTTTTTGCTTAAAACTGCCTTTGATTTGCCTTTTACTGCTTATTACTCTTTTGCTTATTTAAGTGCTTATTTTTGTGTTTTATTTACTGCTTATTGCTCATTAGTGCTTGGTTATCATCTGTTTTAAACTATCTTAGCTTAAATCACTTTAAATCAGTCTTAAATATGAATTTTCAATCTTAAAGGGGTGTTTGGGATAAGAACTCAAAGTGGGTCATTTTGGTTATTAAACCATTTGGGTCATTTGGTGAACTTTGACAAGCACATTTTAGTGATTGTAATTAGTTTTAAAAAGGTTTCAAAGTCTTAAACTCTGTTTTTAAAGATTTTCTAAGTGGTTTTGGAAACTGTTAGTTCAAAACAGTGTATTAAAGTGCTTATCTGGTTCAGCTTTTAAACCAGCTTTTGAGCTTTGATTTTGTGTTGTTTTTAAGTATATAATGTAGTAGAGTCAATTCTTTTTGGTTTACTTTTGACCAAGTCAAAATCTGTCAAGGGGTGTCAAGTAATTTTTAGTGTTAAAAAGCCAATTTTCATTTTAAATTTTAAGTCACTTAAAACTGTTTTCAGCTCTTAAAATTTTGAGCATAAGCTCATTGTCAGTCCATGTCCATCTGTTTTCACTTGTTTTTCATTTTAAAGCTTATTTTCTAGCTTATTTTCAAGGCTACAATAAGCCTTTTATTTTTTACAAAAACAAAATCAGCATGTGTTGATGTGCCAACAACCCTTTTCACTTAACTTTTTTATGGCCTTATTGAATTTCAAACTCACTTTATTTTATTGGTTCTTAGAGCTTATTGTGAACAAACAGCTATTTTCAAATTTACACCTTTAAAGCCATAATGTTTTGCATCTTTGGGCTTAAAAATAAGCCCCAAGGTTGTCCCCTAGGCTGTTGGTAACCTGTTTTTAGCCCATTAGCTTATTTGCTTTTTCTGCCTTATGTGTCTTAATTCCTTGGCTTATTTTAGTTCAATTTTGCTTATTAGGTGTAGTCAACCATCTTTTTTGCTTATTTTGTTTTTATCTAGCTTATTTTCCCCTACAATGCCTAACTGATTTCTCTTAATTAGGACTTAGTTAAAAAACCAAACTGCCAGCTTTTTCAGCTTAATTTCCAGCTTATTTTTTAGATTTATAAAAAGTCCCTATTTTATATTTGCTTATTTTTGTCTGTTTTACAATATATATATAATAAGATATATATATATATATATTAAAATATATATATAATATATATAAATATATATATATATATAATTTTTATTCAAAAAGGGAGGCCAAGGATGTCGAACACTGGACCTCCCCTTTAACAACATCCAAAAGCCATCATCAACACACTCGCTTACCAAACGTGCCCTTGGGTCTTTTCTGCCTAAGTTTGCACAAATAATTCTTTTAACCTCTCTTTTTCCTTTTTGCTTATCAGCCCTTTAGGGCTTATTTCTGGCTTATTTTTAAGCACTTTTTCAAAACTCTTATTTTTCTTGTATTCAACACACTTTTAGCTACCTTTTAGTATTTTTTTTAGATTTTTCCATTAAAGTTTAGTATTTTTAATCAATTTTTCTTTTCAAAACTGTTTTTAATTCATTAAAAATTTAAAAAAAAATCAAAAAAATATAATTCTTTAAAAAAAAAAATCTTTTATCATTTTGCACTTAGGAAAATTAATTTTGCTTTCGTAGGGTTAATTTTGCAAAATTTGAGTTTTTAAAGAACGAGATTCGAACCCCGTTCTCGTTTTTGGGTTAAATTCATTTTTAGTTTTCGTTTTTTAGTTTTCCTTAATCGTTTTTGCATTTTAATCGTAGAATTAGTAAAACCCAATTTTAAAATCTTCAATTCATTCAAGCACTCAATCACGAACGATTTTCCTCGCTTTCGATCACGCTTCGTTGGGAGACGACCCGGGGGATTTTTGATTTTCCTTTGGATAAAAGGAATTGATTTGAATCTCTTGGAATTCTTACTATACTATATTATAATTGAATTATAATTTTAAAATAATCCTTATATATTTATTATAATTTATATATACAAAAAAGTTAATTTTAAGGTTATCAGGTATGCAAAGAGAAAGATCCCTTTGACTGAAACTGGTTCCTGTTTGACTCAAACCGAACCGAACTGGTTAACTGATTTGCGCACCTCTAGATGGAAGTGATGATCTGAAAGATCACTTAAAAATATTTCAAGCAGCTGCAAAAGTGGAGCATTGGGCAATACCGACATGGTGCCACATGTTTAATTCTACACTCATTGGGTCCGCTAGTGTATGGTTTGACGACCTACCTCCGGAGTTCATAGATAGCTATGATGATTTGAAAAGGGCATTCCTAGCAAACTACCTTCAACAAAAGAAGTGTATTAAGGATCCGGTAGAAATCCATCACATCAAGCAGAGAGAAGGGGAATCCACGAAAGATTTTGTGTAAAGATTTAAAGCTGAGAGTAGGCATGTTAAAGGAGCCCCAGAATACATGAAAATCTCTGGATTCATGCACGGAATCACCAACCCCGAGCTCATTAAGCGTCTGCACAACAATATCCCGAAGTCAGTGGATGAAATGATGCAGGTAACCGCAGTTTTCCTTAGGGGAGAAGTGGCAGCTTCTAATCAAGCACGAAAGAAAGCACTTCCGGTATGGAAGCAACAGGAAGTAGAGAGAAAACAAAATTTTAATAGAAGGGGAGATTTCAGGAATCAGCAGAGATCAGAGCGAACACTTGAAAATTTCAAACTTCTCACAAAATTCACAAAAGAAATCTTGGCTTTAGACAAAGGCAAATTTAAAGCTCCGCCACCAATGACCACTCTTATGGAAAAAAGAAGCAGCAACAAGTTCTGTGAATTTCATGGAGAAGTATGACATAATACTGATGAGTGCATGCATCTAAAAAGGAAATTTGAGGAATTAATCAAGATTGGAAAGTTGTCGCACGTGATCAAGGAGCTAAAACAAGGTAGCAGAAAGGATCAGCCAAGGACAACAAAGAAGGGGGAAACATCCAGAAAGGATAAGCCTTTGGCAATCTTGATGGTTCAGCCATGGCAAAGAGTCGTCAGGCAGAAAATTACACAAACCTTCTCCCTTAGTCCGGAAATTTTGTTCCTACCCTTAGGGGATGAGGATGGGACGGAAGGCCCTATGATCATTAAGGCAGAGATAGAAGGACACTTCATACATCGAATATATGTAGATGGATGATCGGCCTCAGAGATACTATATGAACATTGCTTCAATAAGCTCCGTCCGGAAGTAAAAAACCAAATGGTTCCAGCTACCGCACCCCTCATAGGCTTCAGTGGAGAAATAATATGGCCAATAGGACAAATACTGCTGCCAGTAAAAATAGGGGATGCAAAGAATTTCACCTCTACATGGATGAATTTCGTGGTTGTAAGATCACCGTCTTTGTATAGTGCGATCATAGGAAGGCCAGGAGTGAGGAAAATTCAAGCAGTCCCATCAACAGCTCACGGAATGCTAAAATTCCCGGTCCCATGAGGGGTACTCACTCTCTGGAGCAGCAGGATAATCCTACTGGAATGCACGATGGTCTCCGGACTAGGAGCACAGCCTTTCGATGTCATTCAGGCAGTAGAGGAAAGAATCAAAGTGTCCATCCATCTAGAATATCCAGAATAAACAATTGCAATAGGCTCCACCCTAACAAAGGAAGGACGAAAGGCATTGTGTGACTTACTTAGACGCAGCCTTAACGTATTTGCTTGGAAACCAACAGATATGACAGGGGATCCGCGACACATAGCATAACACAGACTAAATGTGCGTAAAGGATGCTCACCAGTGAGACAAAAGAAAAGAAGCCAGATACCAGAAAGAAACAAAGCAATACAAGAGGAGGTAAAAAAGTTAGTGGACGCCGACATAATGAAAGAATTCCATTATCACGGTTGGTTATCAAATCCAGTAATGGTGAAAAAACATGATGACAGCTGGGGGATTTGCGTAGATTTCAAAGACCTAAACAAGGCATGCCCTAAAGACGGTTATCCACTACCAGAAATAGACTGGAAGGTGGAATCCCTCTGCGGATACCCCTTCAAGTGCTTTCTAGATGCGTATAAAGGGTATCATCAAATAAAAATGGCCAAGGAGGATGAAGAGAAAACAGCGTTCATTACAAGCCAAGGGGTATTTTGCTATTCTAAAATGCCTTTCGGCTTAAAGAATGCCGGAGCAACTTACCAGCGTCTGGTAGACAAAGCGTTCCAAAAGCAAATCGGCAGAAACTTGGAAGTGTATGTGGACGACCTGGTGATCAAAAGCCGCACGGAGCATGAAATAATAAGAGACATAGAGGATACATTCAAAACATTGAGGGAAATAAACATGAAGTTAAATCTAAAGAAATGTACCTTCGAAATAGAGGAGG
>BQNB010191186.1:0-11719 GCA_026074375.1 Tanacetum coccineum | reverse complement strand
ACATATAAACGTGTGCGTCCCCTTAGGCTCGAAAATATTTCCGGACATATATTTATTCATATATGGTCATAATCCAACAAAGAACATGCGGTGTCTTCACGAATTGTATATAACTTCAATGGAAAAAAGCGATATTATAGAAATTGATGATGATGCCCCAGTCTTTCCTTGTTTTTATACAATTTAGTCGAGACGTGGTTGAAGCCTTTACCGATCAACATTGATTCATTAGGAATAGTGCAGACGGAGCTAAGTTTGGGTTGTATGACCATGTATGATACATTTTTCGACATGATCAACAAGGTGGGAGCAGGATAGTGTAGCTATTAAATGTGTTTCATTAAAGAGACTAACCCTGCATTTGCGGGAACACGAGAAATCAAGATACAAGTTTATGCTCCAAAATTACGTTTCTTCAGTTACTAGGGTGAAACAATTCCTATTTTCTCATTTCCAGCCATTGTTCCCACGAAAATTAAGCTTACACTGAGGTTGGACAATTCTATTGACCACTTGTTATTTCTTAGGATGAGGGAAGCATTGAATTTATCAAGCGAGTTTGAAGTTAAAATAGCAGAGAACAGTCGTAATTTTGTAGTCCCGTTGATCATTCATTGACGTTGATGAACTAAAAAGAAAGTCTCCTTTCCTGCCACAAACGTACTAAAACTAATGTTTACAACACATTCAGATGGAAATTTTGGGGAGTACTTGCAATTTTTCATTGCATTTTTTTCTATTTGCTATCGTGTTTATGTAAATGTATAAAGAGAAAAGTTTTGAAAAGACCAAGTCCTACAATGCAAATAAGAGATGGCACATCTATTTATAATAAATAGATAGCTTTGTAAATAAGCAACATCAAACCTAACCCTAATGGACCACAAGCCCACAATCGGGCTTGGGCCACTTATTCGTCTAACACGGTTGTCCTGAGAGATTGGTCGATTGCTATTATTTCGTTGAGTTTGAACTAAATTGGTGTACTCAACAAAGCCTGCTCATCTTATACCTAACATTGGTGGAATGGTGAGCCCACTTTATAAGCAGGCGCAAAAAACCAACCTCTATAGTACTAGTCGGGAACCATAGAACGTGGGTAGTTTCCAGATGTTGGATTGAGCTTGGTGAATACCTGCCTCTGTAAAAATGACAACAATTGTGCTACTTTCTAAAACCTGTTATATATGAAGTACAGGTTTAAAATAACATTTCACTTCAATACCTATAAACATTTTCAAACAAATACATGTGGTGTTGCCGGTGCACCATAGTACCATACGACCAATCGAATCTAAACACTTGGTTATTTACACACACGAAACTTAAGAACAAATATGTATCGTAAAAAAATTCTCCACGATGCGCTAATTATTTAGTTTGGCCTCGTCAAATCATAGAGTTTAAAATAACAAAGAAGAAAACCGTATGCGTGACGGAACAGAACCACGTAAAGCGGATACTTTAATTGGGTATCACCTATTTCATTTTATGTTATTTTTTCAGGTTTTCTATGGTTTATAGCAGTGATATATACTAGTTAAGGCCACTTTTTACGAGAACTACCTAACATGTGAGAAAGGTAACATATACAAGAGTAATATGATATTTAATTATTTATTAAGTTTTGAGAGAAAGTTGACATGAACTAAAACATAATACCTTTTTATATAAGTTACAAATCTAAAATTTAAATTAGATACGGAAATAATTCGAATAGTCGTGGTTGGATCCAAGATCATCGGACTTAATAAACATATACTGAAAATGATTCCCGTGCTATATTGTTATTTTGTTAACTTTAGTATATATAAAGAGAGAATAAAGTTGAACTTGAACACAAGATCATTCCAAGGTAAATCAATCCCTTTACTTAAACTTGGTATTTATTTATTGGAGTTACACATAACCCTTATTTGATGACATCCCTAAACCCACAGATGGAGACAAGAACGACGAAAAGTCCAGGATTAGAAGATATTCCATATTTGTTCCATCATATATTGTCGTTGTTGCCGGTGAAAGAAGCTGCTTGCACCTGCGTCTTGTCCAAGTCATGGCTACATGCTTGGTCTACTATCCCAAAGCTTAGGTTTAACCAATCGATAATGCTTTTAAAGCAATTGGACGATTACATAAATTTGATCCACCGCACTTTGCTTAGATATTTTGAGCACAACATACCAGTTGTGAGTTTTGATCTAAAGATCATAATCAAGTGAAGAGGTACTCAAGTGAAGAGGTACTCAATAAGCTGCTGTCTACTTGTACTGGAGCTGCTCCATGTGAACACAAGTGAAGAGGTACTCAATAAGCTGTTGTCTACTTGTACCTTACTCAAGAAGATAAAACTTTACTTAAATAATAAATTAAAGACGACAATCAAGGTTAAAAATCTTCATTTTCTTCGCGAATTGGAAATAAGGTCATTAGATAAGAGTGTAATACTGGAAATTGATGATGTCCCAAGTCTTTGCTTGTTTACTTATACTACATTCCCGCGTTGGTCAAACCCTCAACCATTCAACATGACTTCCTTGGGAGGCGTGACAGATTTATGTATAGGTGGTGTGACCATGTACGATGCATATTTCGACATGATCAACTCGAAATTTCCTAACTTAGAATGTTTGACTCTTCGAACATGGTTTACGGGTGAGAAAAGGTGGGATATTACATGTGTTTCTTTGAAGAGATTGGACCTAATTTTATGGCAACACACAGAAGCCCACCTACAAATTTATGCTCCAAAATTACTCCTTTTCGGTTACAAGGGCTTTATAATTCCAAAACTCTCGTTTCCAAACATTGTTCCCAAACAAATTAACCTTAAACTATCGTTAAATGGTCCCATTGATCATTTGTTTTTCCTTAAGATGAGAGAAGCACTAAGTTTATCAAGCGGCTTTGACATTGAAATATCATATTGGAGCAGTGATATTGTAGTGCCACTGAACATCGACATTGATAACCTAAGAAGAAAGGTCCCATATCCTGCTACAAACGTGAGACAACTATTGGTTGAAATAGATTTCGGAGAGCGTATGGGGGAGTACCTGCAATTTATTGATACATTTTTTTCGATTTGCCATCCCAATTACGTAAGGGTGTATCGAGACAAGCCCTCTAAAGACATCAACTCCTACAAGCAGATGGTAAAGTGGATGATAGAAAAGAAAATACCTGAAGTCATAGATGTTTGGATAAAAGATCCTCATACTGGAAAATGGGAAGACCAGACAAATGTTTGGAGAAGTTCTCCTGAGAATTTGGTTAGTCGGTATGCAATTTCGTTCCAACTAAATTGGTGTTCACGCTAAAACATACAATCGTCAGTTTAATTATTAGATTTACTATTTTAACTTGTCAACATATTAAGTTTCAATTTTTGTCTTTGAGAATTGTTATAGAAACTTCTGTTTATCTGTGGATCTATATTTCACCGACTTTGAAGATATTATTAATTTGATTCATTTTTGATGATGTCTACGAGACCATTTCCATATCTTGTTCCTACGTTCATTTAGATCTTTCTTCATGTTAATTAACCCATCCTTTGAGGCGGCTTCCTGCTATACCTGCAGGATCAGATTCGTTCAAGTTATTTATGTTTCAACCCAGAAAACAGCTTGGACTCTTACTGCGGTCTTCTCAGCTCATCAGATGAATTGAAATAAAACACGTGCAAATTTTGGTGATCTACTTAAAATAACGATCTTATATGCTATCATCAATAAGATATGATGTCTGGTTGAATGGAACTATCAATATATATACTTCACCATAGATTGGTTTTATCTATATATTATTTCCTCTTTACCTCAAAAATTCTTGAAATAAAAAAACTAAAAAAATGAGCTCTTGATGAAAAAAAAGGGGGATACAACAATAAAATCTTAGAAAGGCTTTTTTTTGTCCAAACCATGTTGCACGCATGTAGTACGTAGCACAGCTTGAGAAGATGTAGAGAGGTGGCCAGAGGCCGAGATCAATGTGCTAAACCCATTGAATCGTTTGTGTGGGAACGAAAGATTCTTAAACTGCCGAAGACGAAATGCCCTAAAGAGTGAAGTTTGTTACCAAGTATAAATTCATTCTTTTAATGGGTGGAGATTTAAATCAAACAGAACATGATGGACCCTTTTAAAAATTTAAAATCAAAATTTGAAAATTAAGATCGGATTGAAAAAGTCACGGTTAGTTCCAAAATCTCGCAAAATATATGGGAAATGATATCATTTCGTTAATTTAGTTCTTTTAACTTCATAACCCAAAATATATTTTGGTTAGACAATAATTCGCAGCCAGTAAAAACGAGTTCAAATCTTGTAGTGTATATAGTACATTATTTTATTTACTAACGCGATAATTTGGCCTTTATTCTGTTTTTTGTTGGGGTGCCCAGGAATGGAAGAAGGAGCAAGAAGCAGCCTGCAGATACGCGCACCAGAGTTAGATGATTTTCCGGAATTGATCCACCGTATACAATCATTGTTGCCTGTAAAACAAGGCCTTCGCACATGCGTCTTGTCCAAGACATGCCTGCAACTTTGGTCTACCATCCCTACACTCAGGTTTCATCAACCCTTAGTATTTTTTAGCAAAGAACAAAAAAGAAACTACATCAAATGGATTGACCAAACTATGCAAAGGTATATCAGGGACAATATACCAATTGAAAGTTTTGATCTTGAATTGGTCCTTAAGTATGGTGAGCTATTTGATGATTTCGACTTTAAACAAAATGTCTGGAGTACTATTATGAAAAAATGGATGCAGTTTGTAGCTTCCAAAAGCAGTCTCAAGGAGCTTAACCTCACTGTTGATGTAAATACATTTTCGTCATTATTATCAGATGAAATATTCTCCGATGAAAACCTAAAATCAATAAGTGTAAGAGTCTACGGGTATAAGTTTGTTTCTCTGAATCCACTGATCAAGTGTGTGTCCCTAAGAGTACTAGATTTGTACAAAGTGAATTTAAGTGAAGGGGTACTTGATAACTTGCTTTCTACTTGCATTTTACTTGAGAAAATAAGTCTATCATTTGTCCCGCGCTTGGGGAAAGTCAAGGTTAAGAACCTTATGTGGCTTCGCGAATTGAGAATAGCTACAAGAGATGTAGGAGAACAATTGGATATTAAACATGCCCCTAGTCTTCGCTTGTTGTTTTATACTTGTAAGAGAATTAGGTTTATGTGGTGAGTTTGTGGAGGACCATGCTTTTCTCGACATGATCAAATCAAAATTTCCCCTTCTTGAGATTTTGACCCTTGAAATACAATATTTTAGTATGGAAACCTTGTCTATCACAAGCGGTTCGTTGAAGAGATTGATCCTACGGTTGTTGGATAAAAGGCCGATAAATATACAAGTTCATGCTCCACACTTACTTTATTTATCATATACGAGTACAACGTCAATGGCTAAAGTCTTGTTTCAATCTATGGTACCCGAGCAAATCGATGTTGAAATGAATCTAGATATTATTTCAATTCATGATTATTCATTATTCCTAAACATGAGGGAGGCACTCAATATACCAAGCAGGTTCAACATCGAGATAAATTTCTCACGAATAGATAATCACCCACGGCCACCGATGCTGGATGTTAACTATCTGAGAAGAAGGGTCCTGTTTCCAGCAACAAACGTGCAACAACTATCAATTAAAACGAATCCAGACGAACGCTTGTGGGAGCACTCGCCAATTTTCGATGCACTTTTTTGGATTTGTCATCCTAAATATGTAAAGATATGCCGACACGTCCCATTCAAAGAAAACAATTACTTCTGGAAGCTAGTGGTGAATTGGATGATGGAAAAGAAAACCAGAAAGTGGCATTGGCCGGAACTGAAAAACATCGAAGTAAAAAATCCTTATGACGGAGAATGGGAGACTGTAACAAGTTCTTGGATAAGTTTTCTTGACGGATTGCCTCCGGTTGACTGGCATTACGTCAAGTTCAAACTGAAATGGTGTTCTCTCTAGAACATGCTGATATATATTGAGCTCGATTATTCGATTCACCAATCTGTTTTCTAGCCTTTGATTGAAGTATTTTGGAATTAGTATAATACCTACGGCGAATTTAACTTGTTTGTCTGCAACATTTCATGGGATGTAACTGATTATTCTCATTATTCATCAATGTTTTTTCTTTCGTTTTACTTATCAATCATTCATTAATTAGTTTTTTTTATATAGATCACCCATGTGCAAGGTGTGCCTCAGCTTGTTTATGATAAGGCCATGAATACTTGTTTAAGATCCTCTCAATGCCTACTATATCTAGTACTATACTATATATCTGTTATATGAAAGAGTTTTAATATATAAAAGAAGTTCCTTTGGTATTTGATACGCGAATAGTTTATTGCTTTGAGCCCAGCTTGATTGATACCAAGGTAGCTAGAAAAGCCCAAGCTCAATTGGAGTACAGGACTAACTGAAAATTACAATTATTTGATCATACAGCTAAATATATGCATGTTTATTTGATCAAAGGAAAGAAAAGGCATTATCGCGCCTAAAAGGCTGAAATACCTACGCAGGGATGAGGGACGTATGTATTAACAAAACCGAAAATATGCGACAAAATCAGAAGTGAATGTATATTATGAGTGTGAAAGGCAAAACCGAGCTTTGTAAATATATGGCACAACGTCTAAGAACAACAACAGTTGCGTTTATGTTTTGTTTGTAGTTCATACAATCATACAGGACTTCAGATTATTTTGTGTTCTGACCAAGTTATGTATCAGGTACTATTTCCAACTACTAGGTATTATATGGACACTAGCTTGCTTCTAACATATTACATATAGTATTTGGGGCGAACAAGACTTTTAGTCATAAGGTGCGCAAAAAAAAATTACGAGCATAAAAGAAATAAAAATGAAGTGTAAAGTACGGTTTTTTTGGTAAAGAAGAGTTCAATACCGGTAAATAGAATAAATGAAATAAATGTTAATTACATCAGGGGTGTTGATTGGTTCGGTTATCGGGTTGTTCGGTTAAAAATATTTTTTGGTCAAACCGAAAACCGAATTTGAATTCGGTTCAGTTCTCGGGTTGACCCGAATAATCTGAATTTCACTATTTATTTTTAAAAAATTAAATAATTACATAAATATTTAGCAAAAAAATTATTTCAATCATTAATATCGTATTTTTTTTATTAGGATAAAAACTTCTTTTAATGGTATTTATCAGGGCAGTCCCATTAATTTTGAAGGCCGTGTGCGGTGATTACAAAGTTGACCTTAAACAATTTGATCTTAAATTTTCATTTTACTTTGATTTAACTACTTAAGAAGAGCTCGCAGATTATAAGTTGTTGTGTTACATCATGAAAAACATGCTATAAATAAAAATTGTGAGTAACAAAAAAATATTAAAACAACGTTGTCAAACTCCTTGAGACCACCTATTAAATTTTTAAGCAACATATAAGTATTTGATTATTTCAAATTTGTAGTAGTGTCATTTGTAATAAACCACGTGTTAAAAGTGTTAAAATCTTATTAACTCTATGTACTTGCACGAAAAAAATATTAGTTTGGACGAAAGTGGGTAAAATATCTATAAACTTTAAGGGTAAAATCTGAATATTACGCTAATTTATCTTCTTCTTCCTCTGTATGAAACCCATTACCTGTGTTTCTACATATTCTTTGATTCACAACAAAGTAGCTGAATTCACATTATATTGGGCAGGAATTAAACTACTTATCACTTGAACATCAATTTAAAACTACAACTAGGACGAAATTAAACTTCGAGCTTAGAAGCTTTGGGGGGCCCTAAAAATCAGGAGGCCCTGTGCGGTCAAGGGCACTCCTACATGCCCTCAAATTTGGCCTGGTATTATAATATATTTAAATATATAAAAATATATATATATATTTATATGAATTCGGTTTTCGGTTCAGATTGTCAAACTCATATCTAACTCGAGAACCGAATTAGTTTCGGTTTTAGCAAATTCGATTCGATTGTTTTCGGTTCGGTTTCGGTTTTTGGTTTTTTCGGTTTTTCTGCTCACCCCTAAATTACATGCGAAAGTGATGATGAGCCACTATAGACCAACTGCAAATGCCAAAATGCAACTTCTAACATGCTTCGAACACATTCGAAAGATAACAACCAAAAAACTATTACACAAATGAGACATGGACTTGGATAAAATTGATAAACAAAACGAGACAACCAAATCCATGTCAATCCAGCATATTACGTGACATCAGAAGGTATTCTCCATGCTTCCAAAGTGTGTAAAATATGATTTAACTATTTATAGTAAACAAATTAAGACGACCATGTATTTTTTTTGACATATTAATGGACGGACTAAACAATACATATATATACGTGACACAAAATATAAAGACCTAGTTCATTTAGAGAAACTGTAATTTTTAATAAAAATTTATGCTATGCGACAAACATTTATCGGGTTCCCACGAACCCTTAAACCCACCCCTGATAGTATTATATTTCTTAACAGTAAATTTAATTATTTTCTATGGGTACCTTCATTGGTACCCCATGCCCACTCAATAGCGTCAAAAGATTACAAAAGATTCTTTTGTACCTCTTTTTTACAAGTGCCCAAAGCAGTTTTTTATCAGTTATGTTCCGTAATTTTTTTGACAGTTTTTATACTTTTGGCTGTTAAACGTTATATTTTTCGTTCCGTTTTCTCCGTGTCACAGTTTTATAATATATACAAAATTTAACTTTTTTTATCTTTATTACGTATTTAAATACAAAAATTAATGTCATCTTTACAAAATAATACTATTAGGAAAAAAAATTGTGGGGGCAGCTGCCCACACTGTCCCCAGTGTAGAACTAAATAGATACACGTAAAAGAGACATGTGAATAAAATATCAAGCATATAAATATCTAGTGGCAAGTGTGGTCATGTTTGTTTTCTAGTGCGTTACTAATAATGATATGTCTTCCACATAAATTTTTATCTCAAAACTATTACAAGTGGTTTTATTTATGTACACGTTAAAGAAAATAATATCGACATGTGGGATATGTGGACATACATGCTGTACTTTTTGTCCACGTCAGACTCAAATTTTGCCGTTTTTCCAAAGGTCGGATTTCCTTTAGGGGTGTATGTTCGGGCGGTTTACGGTTTAGCAGGGTTAATCGGTTTGAGTTATTCGGTTTTTAAAAATAATTTTGAATAACCAATATCCAAACCAAATTAATCAAAACCAAATCAATCCAACCAAATAAGTAATCTGGTTATTTGGGTCGGTTCTCCATAAAACCATATAAGAGCATTATCTATAAAAGGTAAATTGTCATCATTAAAACTTACTAAAAACTCAGGTTGCAATAAATATACCATAATAATAACCCATAAGCTGATTAATTACATCAAGTCATCAGTACATCTTTATTCATATGAAATTCATAAAAACAGGAACCAAAATGAAACTAAAACAAGACATAGTGAGTTCAAGACAAAAGAAAACATCAAACCACAAAATAATCCATACTGAAAATTCAACGTTAAGGAACAAGCTAGAGCTCAACTTGCTCGATCAGGTCAAAATTTACTCTTATTCTACCCAGCAGGAAAGTCAAAATTGTGACAAAACACTTATTTGAAAAAAAATAGGCTGTGTTATAATCCAATACAAGAATTTAAAGTATAAGTGAATAAATACAGAATGGTAAAGAAAAAAATTAGTTACCCTCTTCAATCTTTTGTATATCATTCATAATTTTCTGAAACGTCTTTCTATACAACATCGAATTTACACAGAAACCAAGATTAGGTGCATTATCTAGACGTTTCAACAACAGGAGGAGTTAGAGAACTCCTAAATGCTTCTAAACACCATTCCACTCATGTGCTAAATCACAGATTCATGAAGCCACTTGTAAGAAGTATTGGATATTGCCAGGACATCTCTAGCAAGCAAGGATAGTACAGGAAAAGCTTCGGGGCTGTTACCTTCCACCAATGCAGTATATCGAAGTTATCTGTTTCTTCTTTTGACATCTCTCATTTAGATACCTATTCTAAACTCCGAATTTGGAGCGTACTCGTTAAATCCGTTTTCAGACTTTATTCGTTTCATTTCATTCGAAATCCATTGGGAAACAGAACATAAACATTAACAAAGTAATATATAGTTTCTTATAAAAATATGTCGAAAATACTTACCTTTTGTTTTAAAATGGCCGACGGCTCAATAACAGGGTCGTTAGTAGCGACGTTAATTCATCAACGATGAAGCTAATCAACAGATTCAAACATTGTATGCGTTTTCTCAGGTAAGGCATTGATTCTGACATAATCTTTATACAATTCACCAAGAAGCTTTTTTCATTAGCAAACATAGCTTTTCCTTCATTTCCTATAAACATCCCCCAATAACACTTCCACGATCACGTCTGAAAACTTATTTCTCGGATCAAGCACTGTGTGCAACAACTGTTACCTTATTACATTTTTCTAAGATTCCCATAAATACTTATGAAACTTGCATTTCTTTCATCTTTGCGTTTGTAGAAGATTTGTATACAGGGAACCCCCATTAATACAATTGTTCAAAGCAGCTTCGATGGATGTAATATCATCCAAAAAGCTGTTAGATGTTACATTTAGTATCCCAGATACCTTCAAAGTTAACTCATAAAAATGTTCCAAAAACTTGGTCAACCTTCTGACATTCGCCCAATCAGATGAAACAGGCACACCTGTCTTCTCAAGATCATCTTTTTAATGGCAGTCCTCGCAGTCATATCTAGCAAATGCCCTCTCATAGTTCTCAGCTATTTCCAACATGAGATAAGTTGAATTCCAACGGGTTTGAACATCTAGAATCAAACCTTTTTTGCTTGGACACTTTTCAATTTCAGCATATTCCTTAAATTTTACCAACCTTTGAGGAGATTGTCTGATGTATTTCACAGCTGCCCTCACACAGTCAACAGACTTCCCAATGTGGCTTAAACCGTCTTGCACAATCAGATTCATTACATGAGCAGTGCAACGTACATGTAACCATTTACCTTCTAAAACAGATTTCTCCCAGTTTGCAAACTTGTTCTTCAAATACGCAACAGCCACATCATTGGCTGTAGCATTATCTACGGTAATGGTAAACACATTTGACTCGATGCCCCATTTTAGCAAGCACATCTCCACCGCCTTTCCAATATCAACACCCCGATGACTAGAGATGGGGCAAAAGTTTAACACTTTTTTTCTTAAAACCCAATCATTATCGATATAATGAGCAGTGAGACACATGTAGTTTATTCGTTGTAGAGAAGTCCATGTGTCGGTAGTCAAACAGATCCTACCGACATTGCCCCTAAGTAGAACACCAACTTTCTTCTTTTCCTCAAGATAAAGCTTCATACAATCTCTAGCCATGGTAATTTTGGATGGAGTATGAAACAGTGTTTGTGTAGCATTTAAAAAATGGTTAAAGCCTTTTCCCTCTACGAACCTGAATGGAAGCTCATCTACAATCAACATGTAAGCCAACTACCTCCTAATTGATTGATGGTTAAATTTCCAAGCAATCATTTTCCTGTCATCACCGTCTCCTTTTTGAATTGATAATTGCGTCTGACCATCAAGCATGTTTCCAGGAAACTTGTTACAAATTTTCAGATGACCTCGCATGGTACTTGTTCCATGAATTCTGGTGTCTGAACAGTACTCCTTAGCA
>BQNB010191184.1:0-11719 GCA_026074375.1 Tanacetum coccineum | reverse complement strand
ACTCAGGAAACCATATTCAACCAAAATAATGAAGTTGTCTTTATTGCTTCAAGAAGAAGAGATGTCTATGTCATTGATATTTCATCTTACAATGAAGAAAGCAATGACCGTTTTTTTACCAAAGCTTCCCCTAGTGTTAACTGGCTCTAGCATAAGAGACTGTCCCATCTCAACTTTAAAAACATAAAAAAACTTGCCAAACAAAACCTTGTTGCTGGTCTTCCCTCTCTGACTTTCTCCAAAGACAAAACCTATTTAGCTTGTGAGAAAGGGAAGCACCACAGGGCATTATTCAAAACCAAGAGATCATTTTCCATCAACAAGTGCTTACATCTCTTTCATATGGATTTTTTTGGACCTGTTAAACCTCAAACCATCAGCCACAACAAATATACCTTGGTCATAGTAGATGAGTTCTTTAGGTACACTTGGGTAATTTATTAAAGAAAAAGAGTGATGTGGCTGATTGTATCATGTCTTTTATCATAAAAATGGAAAATCTCAATGAAGTAAGGGTAAAGGAGTTAAGAAGTGATAATAGAACTGAGTTCAGAAATCATAAACTGGAAGAATTCTATGATGAAAATGGAATCTCTCAAAATTTCTCATCTCCTTGTACCCCTGAACAAAATGGTGTAGCTGAAAGAAGAAACAAAACCCTGATTGAAGCAGCTAGAACTATGTTAAATAGTTTTAGGAAGAGGCTGTAAATATTGCATGCTACACTTAAAATAGATCCATCATAGTGGAAAGGCATGGGAAGATAGCCTATGATGTGTTTAGAGGAAGATCTCCTAATATCAACTACTTCTATGTGTTTGGGTGTCTTGTGCACATTCACAATCACAAAGACCACCTAGAAAAATTTGATGAAAAGTTTGATGATGGATTCTTTCTTGGCTACTCTTCAGTGGCCAAAGCAATCAGGTATTCAACATCAGAAGGAAAGAAATGGAAGAAATACTTCATCTTACATTCAGTGAAGATGATGAAGCAATCTCTCAATCAAGCACAGAATGTGGTGAGATCAACTTCAATGAAAGTAGATCCTTTCCTGATGATGAATTCATTGTACCAAGAAGCTAAGTAACTCAATGCTCTGGCAAAGATGATTACTTTTCATATGTTCCTGCCTATGATCCCCTTTTCACAAACAACATCACCATCCTTGATCATGTCATTCCCTCTGATTCTCCAAATCTTCAAGACTCATCTAATGAATCACCTAAGTTTACAATTGCTAATGATCATCCAGTTTAGAATAAACTTGATGTTTCTGAATCAGATGATGATCTTGATCCTACTAAATCTCAAGATATTATCATTAATGAACCAACTAGTAAAGCTGAACCCTCACCATCAAACATTTCACCATTAGCTGAAATACTCATCAACCCTCTTGTTCCTCAATACAGATAGTCCAAAGAGAAACACATTGATCTTGTTAACATTATTGGTGAACCACTAGCTGGTGTAACTACTAGAAGTAGAGTCAGAGACTCTGAAGTCGCATCAGCTCATGAATGCCTATATGCAAACTTTCTCTCTAAAATTGAACCAAAGAAGTTGATTGAAGCTCTCAAAGAAAGATGGATTATAGCAATGAAAGAAGAGCTGAATTAATTTAAGAGGAACAAGGTCTGGACACTGGTCCCTATGCTATATGGTAAAACCATCATTGGGACCAAGTGGATTTTTAGAAACAAGATGGATGAGAATGTGGTTGTTATCAAGAATAAAGCAAGGCTGGTTGCTCAGAGGTTTAGACAAGAGGAAGGGATTGACTATAATGAAACATTTCCACCTGTTGCAAGACTTGAACCCATTAGGATCTTCCTTGCTTATGCAGCATACATGGGTTTCATGGTATATTAGATGGATGTGAAAAGTGCATTTTTGAATGGTAAAATCTTAGAGGAAGTATATGTTCAACAACCACCTGGGTTTGAAAGCAGCAAATTTCCAAACTATGTGTGCAAGATGGATAAAGCTCTATACGGGCTAAAACAAGCTCCTAGAGCATGGTATGAAACACTGTCTACATTTCTTATTCAGCATAAGTTTGTCAGAGGTACCATTAACAACACTCTTTTTACTTATAAAACTAAGGGTGATTTCATAATTGTACATATATATATGGATGATATCATTTTTGGGTCAACTAGTGACAAGCTTAGCAAATAATTTACCAAGCTTATGACCAAAAAGTATGAGTATCATTGGTTAATTAACTTATTTTCTATGTTTTCAAATTAAACAAAATTTCAAAGGAATCTCTATTTGTCAAGGAAAATATGTTAAAGATTTACTCAAAAAGTATGATCTAGCTGATAGTGCTTTAGTAAAATGGCATATGCTTCCCTCAAACAACTTGGGCCCTGATGAATCAGGGGTCTCTGTAAATGAGACTTTGTTCAGAGGCATGATTGGGTCACTGATGTATCTAACAGCTAGCAGACCAGATATCTAATTCTCCACATGTCTTTGTGCTAGGTACCAAGCTAACCCCAAGGAATCCCACCTTGTAGCTGTAAAGAGAATTTTCAAGTATCTCAAAGGAACCTCAAATCTAGGTCTTTGGTATCCAAAAGGATCAGGCTTTGATCTCAAAGCATATTCAGACTCAGACTACGCTGGATGTAACCTAGATAGAAAGAGTACCTTAGGGGGATGTCAAATACTTGGTGGAAAGTTGGTATGTTGGAGTGCAAAGAAGCAAAGCTCAGTGGCTATGTCATCAGCTGAAGCTGAGTATGTCGCTGCTACTGGATGTTGTGCTCAAGCACTCTGGATTAAAAGTCAGCTAGCTGACTACGATGTTCTCTATGATAAGGTTCCCTTGTTTTATGATAATACAAGTTCCATTGCCATTTCAAACAATCTAGTGTTGCATTATAGGACAAAACATATTGACATTAGGTATCACTTCATTAGGGACCACATTTTAAAAGGTGATATTGAGCTTCATTTTGTACCCACTGATATGCAACTAGCTGACATTTTTACAAAACCTCTAGCTGAGCCTAGCTTTACTAGATTGGTCGCTGAGTTGGGTATGCTCAATATTGAAAAAGAAGTTCCTGATAAGAAAAAAACTTTAAGTGGTACTTTGACTTAAATATTAAATGTTTTTAAGGTAACCTAAATGTAACTATTAAACTCAATGACAAACATTCTCAATATTTAATTAATATATTCTCTAAAAGGTTAGATACTTTCTCGAACAAAGGGGGATTTTACAGTGCACGAAGGGGCAAGGGACCCACCTTTTGTGACAGTTTTACCACTACGCATTTAATGTGAAACACAGACAGTTTTTATTTTCAAAATATAAACAAATTTATGGTATAAACTATTTACTCTTTTCACACACACATCACTTTTCAAAATCAAAACCCTAAAACACCATTTTTTTCATCATCTCTCATAAAACATTTACATCAAAAGGAAGCATTTTTTCCTTTCAAACAACAATGGCTTCTAAATCATCTTCTCAACAACAACCAAAACAACTTACTCCTGCTTCAAATGTTAATTTTGAGCCTGAGGATGGTATTATTGCTTTTAACAATGGAATTTCTTTGTTAGAGTCCAAAGAACCTTTATACCGTCTCATCCTTCAGTTCGTATTAAATAGTTGCATCTCTACTGCTTTAACCAAACAACCTTCAACATATTACTCAAAGTACCTTAGGGAATTTTGGTATACGGCTGAGGTAGATGTTGCAACGAAATCAATCAACTTCACCCTCTCATGTTTTGATAAAACCCTATCTTTCACCAGTGATGAATTTTCCTCCATTATTGGCTTGAAGTATAGTGAGAATTATGTCCCTTTACCACCAAAGGAGATGGTGAGGAATGCTTTAGCAACTCTGGGACTTGTTGACGAGAATGATACCTCTATTTCATCCATAGATCTCGTCAATTCGTCTCTGTTTAAAATGAGATACTTTTCACCAATTTGGAGGCTTCTTATGTTGTATCTAGTAAAATGTCTGGGAGGTATGCAGGGATCTCACAATCAGCTTAATATCAACCAATAAATTATTGCATACAACTTATGCCGGGGGCTGGATATTGACATTGGTAATATCTTATTTTCCGATCTTGTTGTCCAATTGAACCTTGGCAAAAAGGGAAGGAAATTAAATATTTGCTACACTAGATATTTATCTCTTATCATTTAACATTTGCTCAAGGATACATACAATAATGAAAAACACAAGTCCTATAAACCTCACTACATCTCAGCCACTTCTTTCAAGAAACCATCTGCATACAAAGTTCCTTTAACTTCGCATATGCTAAAAGTAGCAAATATTTCTCCTGAAGCTTATAAGTCTTTGATCCTTCCCTATGGGAAGTGAATGCTGAAGACACTTTTGACAAGTCCTTATTCAGAACCATTATGCATCCTGTCTCTCAGCCCAAAGCAAAAACTGACAAGAGGCCAAAGAAGAAGAAAATCCCATCTTCCTTTGATCCCAAGGTTTCAAAAGATGTCAGGGTACCATCTCCAAAGAATCCAGTCGCTGAGACTCAGCATGCTGATGAAACAATGGCCACCGCTGACGCCACCCAGAGTATAGATGCCTCCGAGTCGGCAAAGGAGCCATGAAACTAGCCTAAGACCGTTGATGCCGAAAAGGTAACAGTTAATTTAAATATAAAGGGCACTACAAGCAACCACTCTAAAACTTCTTTAGGAGAGAATGGTGAAGTTAAAAGCTACCCCCGACCCAATAGAGAGTCTGAGTCAGCACTTTTATTTCAAAATTTTCTGTACGCTCTGAGTCTGCACCAGGGAATGATACGCTATGTTTATAATGCCTAATGTTGACCCTGAAAACTCTAGACTTTGCAAGGACCAACAACATCCTGCGCATGAAAGTCAAACCTCTAAGTGTCTAAACTTCACTCAGCCGCAGGGGTCACTAAATCATAATCAAAAGAGTCCCACAGTCTTAGACCTTTGAGGGGACTGAATAATCACACTCAGTCTTCTTAGGGGTAGTGTAACGGCCATCCTTCCCTACATTACAAACTCACAAATCCAAAGAGTCCTAAAAGTCTTAGACTTTTTAGGGCACTGAATAATCACCCTCAGTCTTCTTCAGGTCAGCAAATGGTGATCCTACCCTTCATTACAAATTCTCCTTTTTAACTAATAAATTTATGCAGGAACATAAGAACATCGTTGAAGAGAATAAGGAGGACCCCTTAGCCACTGACTCTAGGATAAGATCGCTAGGAAATGTCTCTTTTGGTGAGTTATATGGGAATCATGAGGAAAACCCTTATGACACAGAGTCAGTGATCAAGTTCACAGGGAAAGTATACCCAAGTGCTGTTGTTCTCAAAATGATCACTGGTTACTTAGTCATTGATCAAGATAACATTACTTAGGGAACACATGATGATGCTGTTGAAATCACTCTGATTGACTTATCAAGGGATGCTGGAGTTCAAAAGGCTGACTCTGATTTAGAATCAATGCATGATGATGAGAGTGAGTCTGTATCTAGTTTTGAGGCTGATGATGATGATGATAAGGATGATAACTCTGAAACTAAGGTCAATCTATCAAAGACTGAAGAGGCTGTTGCTAATAATGTGCTTGATGAGTTGGCAGACATGGCCAACCCTCAGGATGCCAATTTCAATGCTTCCGTTGATAAGCCATTCGATTTAGACCCCCTTGGTCATCATCAAACTGATATATCTTCCCTTGTTGCCACAATAAAGAATCTTGAATCATCCTTATCTCAGTAGTTGATTGATAAGATTAAATATTCAGTGCCAAGAATGGTAGCTGATGCTCTTGAAGAAAGACGTCCTAAGCTACTCTCTGACACTGTCAAGTCCATTCTCCTTGATCTTCTAAAAGATTATGTCAAGAAGACTCTGCCCAATTTTGACAAGAGAATCAAAAAGACTCTAAGAGCTTAAGTTCTAGAAATTATGCTCAAACTTCTGAACAGAGAATTCAATGCTCGGAACAGAGAGGATAGTACACGGTTTGTTATTCTTCAAAAGAAGATCAGCAAAGATATTAACAAGAAAGTGGGAAAATCCGTTCAGCGCAATGTGAAGAAACAGATTGAAATGGTGAATGAGTTGCTCAGATGGATTGCAGAACATCAATTGCAGCTGATACAATACTTAAAGCAACTTGTTCATTCCTAAGTCGAAGTTCCCAGGGACATCATGGTAATCAATACCAATCAGCTACAAAAGAAAGTTGAGAAAAATGCAGCTAATGTTCAAGAGTTGGTTAGACTTACAAGTAGGATTATTGATTTAATAGACTTAGCACCAGCCATGGCCATAGATACTGCTAAGGGGGAGAAAGGGTCCCAACAACAATCCAACCCAACTAAAGATGTTCCCCTATCTGATCAGGGGGAGCAAGCTGTCAATGATTCTATGATGTTCACCGTAATTGAAGTCAGGGGGGAGCAATGCTGTCATGATTTCTATAAACAATGAGAAGTTGCTGCACTTGCTCTGGGGAGACAAGAATCAATTATAACCAAGATATTTAAGAGCTCAAATCTATGTTGGTTCTTCTCTATCTAAGTGAAGAAAAACCCTTGTTAAGAAACTGATGTATGCTTTATAGAAGTATACTTCCACTCAGAGTCAACTTTCCTAAGAAACTGATGGTTGCTCTAGAAGACTTCCCCATTCCTTTCCTAATACCTCTGAACTCAATCATGCAAACTGTCATCAGGCCACCTGTCATCATCAACAACATTCCCTTTGATCAGTACACTACAAACTTATTCAGCTCAGGATCCTCTAAATACTCTCCTAGTCCTCCTCCAAAGGTTGTTAATAAAGGCAAAGGCAAAATCCAAGAAACCTATAAGGAAGATCAGATGAAGCAGATCATGCCTCTCATGGAACAAGGAGGGTCAACACCGAAAATTTCTAATCTTCATCAATTTAGTGTTGCTGGAGAAGGACCACTGACTATTAAAGAGGCAAATGCTCAGATGGAAGAAATCAAGAGACTAGCTGCATTGAAACTTGAGAAAGAGAAAACTGAGAAGAGGTTGAAGAAGGTGATGACACGTGATGAAATAAAAGCTCAGGTAGAGGAGCTAGCTGCTTATGAGGCAAAAAGGGTAAAGTTGCTGAAGGAATACAATCATTGTATCACCTTTAGAGATGATCCTCTTCCCATAACCAAGATTAGCTACAGGGTGAACAATTCTACAAAAGAAGCTACCATGTGAATAACGAGGAACAATCAGCACTCAACCTTAAAATTTATGATAAGTTCGTACTTAAATTTTTGGGTTTCAGTGAGTGGTTAGAAGTGTTTGATATAGCTTTTAAGAATTAAACCAAATCTAATGACCAGCTGCTCAGGAACTTGAAATCCAAGTTTCAGTAGATAGCTACTCAGGCTGGAAAACTTGGTATTCCTCCCCCACCTAAAATTAGAGCCTTTAAACTTCCCTCAACAGAAAAGAAGAAAAACTTAAAAAGAAAAAAAAGGGCTAAAGTTATCAAAGAGGTATTGTCAAAGAAGACGTAGTAGTAGATAGGATTCATAGGAACCTAGATCCTCTCCAGGGGTTGTGGCATCAGAGGGGCTGGTCATCATTGAACTTGAGTCAAGGATATTTTTCTACAATGGTAATTTTAACCTTGTGTTTCAGAGAGAAAACGAATTTCATCTGGCTACTACTCCTCGGCTGATCATTATTCATAATGCCATCAATGTAAATTCAGAGATTGCTAAGGAGATGTATCATATGATGATTTATGTAATAGAGGCCAGAGATGATCATGTAGAAGTTAGGAAGATTGTACAAGATAACTTAGATAATCTAAGCGAAAATTGAAATGTGATGAATAAAGTTATTTTGTTAATTTTATATGTTAATTATGTGTAAGAAGTTGTGTACTCACTTACAATAATTTTTACTTAGCATTATTTATATTCAAATATAGAGAGATTGTTGGGCCAATTCAGTGCCCTATTGTCTATGCCTAGATTTAAACAGAAATTAGGCTAAGTGTTGAAGACTCGTTGAGTGCAAAGCATCAACGAGCAATGAAGGACTCGTTGGGTGCAAAGCATCAGCGAGCAGTGAAGGACTCGCTAAGTTCAAAGCCTCAACGAGCAACCTCAAACATATTCAAGTCAGAGACATCGTCAAGGAAGTCAAAGATTACTTGAAGACATACTCGTTAGCTGGGATAGATATTAGCTAATATATAGGTGGAATACGTTGATGGTTATAAGAAGAGTCAGGGGTGGCAATACACTGATAATCCTACTTACCTTTTAAAGTTAAACAAGCTAAACTTGTGACTCTCTCTAAGTATGATTTAGGCGGGATAATTCAATAAAGCAAAATGGCTGGACAAAGTGTCCTTTGAATTAAAGCCTGCATCATGGTAAAAGTTGTGAACAGTTAGCAAAACTGTTCACAAAAGTATGGGCGGGATGTTTCCAAGAATGGACGTGCATTAAATGCAGAGGTACTTCCACCACAAGATTCTTGACACGTCCCAACTACCTCCACTAAAGAAGAAACCTCGTATTCGTATAAATAGAAAATGTTGTAAGGAGTAAATGTTATCGCTTTTATTGTTGTCGTTATTGTAGGCATTTACTCCTTTGACGAACTTACACATTAGTCAGCTGAAGTGAGACTATACAAGTTCACTTGTAAACTTGATACTTTGTCAAGTTTACTTGTTCGAAAGGTAATCTTATGATGCAGATATGTAGAGGCATTAAAGTCAAAATATTTACTTTCTTTTTTTTATTTTAGTATTTCCTTTTTGATAATAAATTTTGATTAGGAAACTATATTCTTAATCAATTATGTGTTTAGAAATAGGAAAGTAATATTCAATCTTTTTAGGTTGATTCTACTTGTCCTATAAATATAAGGTCTTTTATTTGTATTTGAATATCTTTGAGTTTTGATAATAAAAAGCTTTTGCTTTGTTCTTGGCGGTTTTTGCTAAGATTCTCTTAATAATCGATATTCGTTTGAATCAACGATTGTTGGAGTTTGCCTGATTATCGGTATTCTTTTGAATCAACGATAATTGGAAGAATTATTTCTGGTATTCGTAGAATCTACAGATTCAATTTGCTATCTTATTTTTTCTCACTACATTAGGTTGGTAACTCTTCTTTTTTTACTACGTCAATTTATGTTATCTCGCTATTTACACTACATCAGTCGGTATCAAAGCCGAAGTTTCTGATTAAGATGTCTCCAAGGAGAAGTGAAGGTGAAGAGTCAAAATATCCGTTCTTTGAGGGTGATAGTTCATCTTCTGATGAATGGGAAGATTATGGTGTGGCGGGTGACAATTACGAAGGACCTCCAGTATTTGATGATGATCAATATGAAGAAGAATCGATGCCAATTTATGATACCAATATTGAAGATGTAATTGAGGAGGAACAAAAATTTGTTAGGAAAGGAGGATTTGGTGGGGAAGAAGACAACACCGAAGACGTTGTAGTTGTGGCTAATGATATCTGCTCTTCAATGATCCAAACTACTGTAAGTGTTGATTTTTCAAAAACCATAAATTCAAACCCTCATAAGTTAATTTGGTTGCAAAAAGGTAATTTTATCGAGGTTAGTATTTTGATTGGAAAAAAATATCAAGAAGAGTATTTGAAACTTGCACCTATGGTCGATGAGTTCGGTTTTAAGACGATCAAGGTTCGAGGTCGAGTCATTATAAAGAAAGGGAATTTGATGCAAGGGATACAAGTTTGGATGCTACAAGTACAAGGGACGAGTGAGGCAAACTTGAGGACGAGTTTTTCAAGTGGGGGAGAATGATGCGGGGAGAATGATGCAGATCTGTCAAAATATTTACTTTCCTTATTTTATTTATGTTTCTTGTTTGACAATAAACTTTGATTAGGAAACTATATTCTTAATCAATTATGTGTTTAGAAATAGGAAAATAATATTCAATCTTTTTAGGTTGATTGAAAACATAAATGCCGAGACAAGAAGAGTTCCATTTTGAAAGTTTGGCTCCCCATGGTCCTGATCGATCTTCCGCATTCAAAGACAATCAAGTGCTTCGAGGTCGAGTCATTATAAACACAAAGATAGGGTCAATTTGATGCAAGAGGACAACAAAATTTTGGGATGCAGACGGTATTAAAAGGTGACGAGTGAAGGCAAACTCGAGGACAGATTTTTTTTTCAAGTGGGGGAGAATGATGCAGATATGCAATTAGACAGGACATTAAAGGCGAAGACTCGAAAATATTCTTAGGATTCACTCTTTTTAGTTTTAGTTATTCTTCGCTTTGAAAATAAAATTTTGATTCTAGGAAACTTCTATTCTTTAAATTGCAATTTAATAAAGATGGTCTTGTTTAAGCAAATACGAAAGGTACTTAAAATTCAAAATCTTTTTAAGGTTAATACTACATTGTCCTATAAATATAGGATCATTTATATGTATTTGGAACATCTTTGAGTTTTTGATAATAATCTCAAGCTTTCGCTTGCTTTTTGGCGCGTTTTTCTGCTACGATCTCCTTATCAATCATATACGTTTGAACATCAACGAATTGTTGGAGTTTGCCTGAATTATTCATTGAAATTCTATCTATGGCAAATCAACGATAGTTGTGAATAATTCTGTTCATCTTCTCATCTTCTGGTATTCTTAAATCAAAGATTCAAATTTGCCTATCTATGTTTTTTTCTTCTCCCTACTCAATCATCTTACAATGTCAATTCAACTTTAGTTGGTGGATCCATAGGCTAACACAAGAGTAATAACTTTGATAAAATCAAATAAAGCATTAACACAAATTTGAAAAGTTATTACATTTGTTTATTTACTTATTGATAAGTGTATATATTTTTCCATAAAGACGTATGCTACTAATTACGGGAACACTTCAAAAACCTCAAATTGTTTAACCATTTTTGCGACACTTTTACAAAGTAAAACACGCACTCCCTAAGCTTTCCAACCAAATATCAACCATTATTTTATGACATCTAAATCACTCCAGTCTATGAGCCGTAAAATTTGGAGGACAAGAATCGAGAAGATCATTAAAATGCTCAACACTCGCCCTTGCATCGTACACATGTGATCTTTCAAATCAACTAATCTTTAAGTTTAAGTTCGCACACTTAACATGTTGTCGTAAAATGAACATAAGTATCAGTATAGAACTCCAAAGATAAAAAAATTCCAACAAATAATACATATTCTAAGCTTTCTAACATATATCATACATAATATATAAACCTCTAAATCAATACGGTTAATTCATAGAAGTTGATGAAAATAATAAAAATATTGATATTAAAACTCGTTTGATGTATAGCATGTGATATAACACTAATATATAATTTTGAACACTAAACATGTTGTTATAAAATGGGATAAGTATTTGTATACATCTTTAAAAGATTCATCATTCTTTGCACCAAAAAATAATAGTTATGTAAATATCTTATGTATTCGAATCTAAAAATTGGTGTTATATCACATGTGATATGTTAAGTGTGTTTGAATATAAAAAAATTCATATATTTTATCTAACTTCTATGAACAGAATGTAATAATTTGAAAGTTCCAAAATTATGTGTGATACATGGTTGGAAAACTAGGGATCTGAACTTTTAAAATGCAAAAACAGTGAATCATTTGGAGTTCTACACAAATACATATGTAAATTTTACAA
>BQNB010191183.1:0-11719 GCA_026074375.1 Tanacetum coccineum | reverse complement strand
CCGTCTCTTATTTCTTTGTAATTTCTAGCTCCTTGCTAGTTTTTTTTAATAAAAGTCGCCGTTCAAAAAAAAAAAAAAATCATATAGCCATTGGATAATCAATAGTCACACAAAATACACATTTCTTCAATTTAAACACCATATGGTCACACTTATTAACACTTTTGGTCACTTTATGCCTAGTTGTATGTGACTAAATACCCAAAACAAACATGCTTTGTGTGGCTAAATATTACAAAAGGTCACACAAACATAAAATTCATGTGGCCATTGGATGAACAATAGTCACACAAAATACACATTTCTTCACTTTAAACACCATATGGTCACACATATTAACACTTTTGGCCACTCTATGTTTAATTGTATGTGACTAAATATACAAAAAAAACATGCTTTGTTGGTTGTACATTGTTTACGGTCACTAAATTGTACCTATTTAGTCACACAAAAAACGTAGATACGGACACTAAAGCTTTCTTATGTGTGACTAATTCGAATGCGTGACCGTAGGTGACCTACGGTCGCGCGACCTTTTGTCACGCACGAAACTTTTCGCCTGTGTGACTATATGTATATAGTCACACATTTTTGGTGTGACCAATACCACTTTTTGTACTAGTGTTTAGGTCATGGTTCAAAATCGGTTCCAGTTGAAACGGGTCAAATTTTAGTTAGGTGGTTGCATGCATTATAGCACCAAAAAGCATATGTTTCATGATTTGTTAAAATCCTGAACACGGGGATACGGAGCACTAAAATGTATGATTAAATTAAACTTCTACACATACATCATAGACGACCTTTGCGATTACATCCTTGTTAGGAAGGAGTTCATCTTGTATATTTAGATGAGCAACATGACCTGAAAAGTAAAAATGATGTCAATTCATTCATCATATAAACTTTATGCAGGTTCTCACACATATTAAACTTCTACAATGGAACTCCGAATGAAAGTAACAGATCTAAATAAAACAGAATAAACACATCACTTAACTATCGTTTCAAAAGATGAAGGACCCTAAAGTCCAGGAGGTAGTACCTGCTACATAATTGGTTCTATAACAGAATAACAATCATTTATATGTATTCAATGGCTCATATTTATTTGTTGGCTACTCATCTACAACTGGGAATCTGATATCTTGAGGGGTTGCTCATAAACGGACTGTGAATGCTCTAAAACATTAACATGCTCTTCAAAGTTTTTGAAATATGATCTAAACTATGCAATATACGTTCAGACTGTCCTATGTTCTCTCCCAATTCAGCAGTTCTTTTTAGTTCATTTACCAGTCTACTGTTTGTCTCTTAAATGTATGAGTCCTGCTACAATTATAGTGCAATTTTAGTCACCTTCCTATTGTATCTAGATTATTATTTTTTTCTTTTTACAGAACATATATCATGTTATTTCTAAAGTGTTTGTGGGTGCCTGACCTTTCGACCGTGTTACAGATGACCCATTACCTGCACATCTTACCACCTCTACGCGGCACTATGTCCTGACAGTAAGGGACGAACCTATATGGTTAGCTGAATATGCACATCCATATATTAAATTCCTGTGTAATGTAAAAAGTAGTAAACTAATTTTATCTATTGTATTCCTTGACAAAAATCTTAAAGAATGTGCGTATAGGGGTCAAAAATCTTGACAAATTTACTTATCAGTGGGTCATTTGTTTTAATCGCAAACAGGTCAAATATTATGTTGCTAGATTTACAAACCCGTGTTCCTCCAACAATTGTCAAACTAAGATCACGCAGTACAAGAGGCAAAGACGACATATATCTGAGTGTTACATTTTAAAATTCAATCTGCCAACGAAACGAACAGTTTGCATCTAAAATCTGGTGCCCAAAACTTAAAAATTGTAGCTTTTTTTATTGATTTAGTTGCTAATCAGAGGTGACGAGATTAGTTATAATAGATAATTAGACACCGAGACCATTGATTAGTTATATACATAAGTATTGAAAAGATGTAATGAATTCCAGAAATTAAACATGTTACATTATAATGTTGTAAGGATGATATCACGAGAAATGTAGGTATTAACGATATGTAAAAAAGTCGGCCTAACTAAGATTTATGGAATAAGCAAGTGAATTTGATTGAACATACCAAGACTCCCTCATCAAGAACCAGTACATTGTCCATATGTAGAATCGTGGAGATGCTATGAGCAATGGTGATCACCCTCAACCCTTTGCATTCACTTGATATTGCATCCTTCAGTTTTGCAGCAGTTTGAGTGTCTACATTTTATGTGCATTCATCTAAGCACAACTCCTACGTACATATAATTAAATTAAAAGACCATTTAAAGAGTTAAGATGAGGATCAATTAACATTAAACAAATGAACATTTAGAAGATGTAACCATAGTGGACTTGAGAAAGGCACGTGCAAGACACAAAAGTTGTCGTTGGCCAACTAAAAATGAATTTCCAGACTCTTTCATTTGCATATCGAGTCCCCTTACGGCTCGGACTTCCTCCTCAATGTGACATTTCTTTAGAGCTTTGTAGATTTTCAAGTCGTTGTTTAAGTTTAATGGGTCTAGGTTATCCCTATACAAATTTATCAGATGTTGATTTATTATGTAGTGAAAGAAAGCCATTTGTATTTTCAAACAAAATGTTTAAATGTGTCTGATTTTACCTTAAAGATCCTTAAAAGGAATGACGTCTGGGGAACTACAGCAAAACGTGACCTAAGATCTCTTAGAGAAATGTCTGCTATGTTTATGCCATCAGGTACAATATCAGGTATCGAACTTTGCTCTTGATTTCAAGCTAGATTTATCATCTTAACTATCTTGATAAAACCTATAGGACATCGCCACCCTCTTCAGCCGAATGGACAATCCTTCCCTACCCACCCCTGAATTAGAGGAATGATTGGCCCCAACATGACGCTACATATAATACATAAGGGTGGTCATCAATCAAATCCAACTTATTGACATGATTTCTTTTAATATACAGAAAGTGAGACGGATAAAAGAATAAAGATCAGGAGATGGTCGTCACTCGTGACATAAAGCTACATTTCAGGTACACAATAAACATTATTGTAACATTATTACCTTAGACTTATTTTCCAACTTTAATAAATAACGAAATGATTCACCGGTTAAGGCTTGTGCACCGACTTCACAATTTCCTTCAACGACTACTCCATCGATGGGAATCATGGTTCCAGCCTTAACAGCAACTCTAGTGTTTATCTCCACGTGGTTAGCATTAACTTCCTTACCACTATCAGCTAATATAGCCTTTTGAGGAACTATGTTCATCAATGATGACATCATCGTTGTCGCCTATTCATAAAGTTTGTAGCATCCATTTTCTAAGATTAGGATTCAGGTTGAGAATTAAGAAAAAACCAAGTGGATCAAACAGATATCAGATGTGGCAAAATGACATTTAGGATTTTATCATTACCTATAGCTCCTAGCAATCGTGGGGCTCCTATAAGACTCTGTAAAGTAGCACCCAAAGTTAAAAGAATAATATCTATGTAAATGATTGCTGAAGAAGGCCAAGCGACCCACTTAAAAAGCACATACATCGCAAGAAATATGCAACGCATGTATGTACATACTACGTGGAAAGTTTTTTTTACATTGTCTGCCCTTTTTAACAATGACCATTGCACTATTTCAGACAATTAAGACTCACAAACTGACCCAAGGTTATGTCGAAATAAAACATACCCATGTTGCTTTTGCTGCTACTTCAGCAAACAGGTTGTGCAACAATTGTATCAGTTTGTTATCATACTTCAATATAGTAGTTTCGTTTGTTATCAAAGTTAGAAACTAAAAAATTCTATGCATCTTAAAACACATACTATGAACTTCTTAAGCAGATTTGCATCATAAGTTAAGATGATAAATACCAGCTGATCCTACAAATTTTAAAGTGGGTACCTAGTGGATTTGAAAGACCCACTAAAGAAATTCTAAGTGTGCAATATATGCTAATCAATTTGGCCACAAGCTCCTACTTATTTTCGGTGCTACTTATTTCCGCTGCTATATTTTCGCTGCTATATATAGCTTCTTTAAGGATTTAGAAACAGTTCGACCCGTGTTTGAAGGCTGCCTAAAGTGGATACCCCATTTGACCTTTTTTATTCCAAGCTCTCTATTTATTGGTTAATAGATTGGTGCAATAAAAAATGAGAGAGCTTAATATACATCACATGTGAAGCAGATCAATATAAGAATATAATACCTAGTCTCTTTACATCAAGTTGAACCATACTTTTTCATCACCAAAAAGAAAAAATGCAAATCAATAATAATTATTTAAGCAAAATTAGATAGTCACCAGTGTCAATATTGTATGACTTCTGCTGTTGAGCAAATTAAAATTTGTTGAACCAACATGTCTGTGCTCTATGGCAAACAAAAATTATAAGAATGAAAGTCATTACATTCACAAAATCACAAGATCAAGGAGCAAATGTTAATTAATAATGTGTAGAAACTATGTCTGCACGATATCATGATTATCCAAATAATTATCCTTATCAAAAACTACCTTGATAAAGGAAATTCCTACTCATATGATGTCCACTTATAAATAAAATGATGTAGGCCTTCTTTACCATCTAATAAATTAGATATCCATCTGCATGATCTAAGAAGAATGACCTTTAGAATAAACCATACAGTAATTTATCGGACAACAAAGACAATGCATCACTCGACTCAGTCCATCGCAGTGATAAACCTAAATCCTTCTTAGTGACATAGAATCTGGTATGTAAAAATAGTAAATACATGTGAGTAAAGCATAAAGACAAACCTTCTCAAGCTGCAATTAGGGAAAGGGCATGGGCAGGAGATAACACAACTTCTCCAGCTGCAATGATAGTCCAGTATAACAAAAAACATGTAATTAAGAGTTCTTGAACAATAGCAGTAGAAAAAGAAAATATATTGTACGTCTTATATAAGTTTCTTTTTCGGATACATAATATTAGTGTTTTTAGTGAATCAAAACAATAAGAGCTTACATGAAAGCTGGAATAAATCGGTTGAGTTTTAGGGTTTACTAACAAAGTTTGGGTTTTAGTTTATGAGTTACGTATTAAAAGTAAATTACAAGGGAATTAGGTAATGTTTCTTTTAGTATATTAATTTGGTTTTGCAAAGATACATCACAACTTCTAGCTTGGTCCAGGGGTTGAGGTTCTCTTCTTTGTATCAAACAAACCATGTTCGAATCTTGCCATGGGCAAAGTTTTTAAATATTTATGGACCGAATTTGATGTGCTGAAATGGCAGTTGTGATGACGTGGAAAAAACATAATTTATTTAAAAAAACGAAATTATTAACCATTATTGTCAAAAATTATAAACAAAATAAATTTAACTTTAAATTATGTTAAAAAAATATAAAAATAAAAATTATGTTAAAAATAAATTAAAAGTTAATGACATGACAACCAAGATGACATGTCATTATGACATGGAATAAAATAGTCAAATATAATGTAGAGATATATAAATATAATATGTATATACATATGTATGTGTGTGTATATATGTGTGTGTGTGTGTGTGTGTGTGTATATATATATATATATATATATATAATATGTATTTGTTAGGATCCGAATCTACAGTCATTAAAACCTATTGCATCAACGATGGTTACTACATCGTTTTATTACTGGATTGATTTGTTACTGGATCGACTTGTTATTGAATTGATTTGTTACTGCATCGGTTTGTTACTACGTCGATTTGTTACTGTATCAATTTGTACTGCATCTATTTTTTACTACATCGATTTGTTATTGCATCGATTTGTACTTCATCGATTAGTTACTACATTAATTTGTTACTGCCTCAATTTGTTACTGCATCTATTTATTACTACAACAACGATGGCCTCATAAGTATGATGAGGTAGGTGTATAGTTATCGCGTATAAGCATGAATTAGGTTAAAGGTAGGTTGTGTTATGTGTGTAATATGTGTTTGTATGTTTGGTTGTTTATGAATTAGGTTAAGTGTAGGTTGCATTATGTGTGAAAATGTGTTCGTATGCTTGGATATATGTCTGATGTACTTGATTTTGAACTTTGATGCAATAGGTTGTTAGTTGCACATGAGGTTAAATTAGGTTAGGAGAAGTATGTTTTATGTGTCGAAAAGTGTATGTGTGTATTTTAATGCTTAATGCAGTTGTTGTATTGAAGTGATGCATTAGGTTCATGCTAATTGCATATGAGGTTATATTAGGTTAGGAGAAGTGCGTTTTATATGCCAAAAAGTATGTGTGTGTGTGTGAATGCTTAATGTAGCTGGAACAAGTGATGCAGTAGTTTGTTTTTCTAAGTGATGTATGTAGATTGTGTGAGGATAGGTTGTTTTTTGCTTTGTTTTGCAGGGTCATTTTGTTGTGGTTTATATGTTCATTTTAGAGCTGATTGCATATGGTTCGCTTAGTTTGATTGTTGCTGCAATATGGATGCTTATTTTTGTGTGGTTTTTGCTACTAATCTAGGGTTGTATCATTGTATCTATTGATGGTTTGAGATCTTTATTGATTCGTGGTTTATGTCATGTGATTCTCCTTATATTTTTAGAACCATTAGCTGTGTGTTTTCTCCTTTATAGACTTTTCCTATGTGGTGTAAGCCTAACTTAGATGACATTTACATTAGGTTGTATTTGTGGCTAATGGTTCTTTTGTTTGACTTATTATTCAACATGGTGTGTGCCATTACAGATGGTGTTTGGATAATATTGTTATATTTTTGGCCTTTTTGTATTGAAAATGCTTTGGTTGTTATGGGAACTTGCAAGAGTTTAGTTTTTATGTCTTCTGCATTCAACTAGGTGCTACTGATTTTATGGACATTTGGTTCCTTAGGATTGATAACTTTTTTTACTGCATTACAGTTTTATTTCTACTGCATTACAGTTTTTTTTGGCAAAGGTAAAATAAATATATTAAAATGAGGGATTATTTACAACAAAAAGCCCAAGAAATTTCTAAGTGGGAGAAACCCCCACCAAGAAAGACCTTGACTTGGAAACAAAAACAAAGCATGGGACATTTCTCATGCATAATACAAAAAAACAAAATTACTGTAAGACCGAATAACAAAAACCATAATAACTTTTCCTGTAATATCTGTACTTAAACTCATATCTTGAACAAAATCTTTCATTGAGAAGCTTATGACTCATATGCTGTATCAAAACTTTGTCTTGTAGATACCATCTGCTTACCATATATACTTGCAAACATCTTAACTATATGCTAACTAAAAAATAATCAGCTGAACCATACACTTAATCCAGCAGATAAATATAACTTGCAATTCTTCAGCATTCTGCAAACTTGGACCAATCTTGAGACAGAAATCCTTGTACTTCATCAACATTCTGCAAACTTGAACCAAAACCTTATATTCTGAATCCATCTTATAACCTGAACCTTTATACATCTATGACCAAAATAATCAAACCATAACTGATCATACTCATTGCAATTCACAGAAGCTATATATCCTGAAAGACCATAATCAATCCCAAACATACTGAAACCTTTATCAATGATGTAGATAGTATTGCACAACCAAAATCCAGTACTAGAAATTCTAACATAACCCCATCCAAGACTGAAAATAGCAGAATCATGCCAAACAGAACCTAAACCTTTGCCAAAAATCCTAGAACCCCAAAACCCAAAAAGCCCCAACCCCAAGGAAACATCAGCAACATAACCATTATTGATATAAAGAAAAATGCAGCATCCAATCCTTATAACACCAAATAAGTAAGCTGCCAAATACCTAACCCGGCTGGTGTTTTCCCAAACACCCAATAAACTATACCACTGATTCAGAAAGAGAAACCAGAACCAAACAATGCTAAAAAAGAGCATTCTAAATCTCAATAGCATACTTGGAGTGCAACTAAGCATACCGAGACAAATCCTAACCCAAAATAGCATACAACCAACCAAAAGGTTAAAAGTAAAGAGACAAGCATGACACCAATTAAGTCCTACACACCAAAGGGAGACATCTAAGCTAGGCTTACACCCCTCCCAAGGACTGATACGGACAAAACCACTGTCAACTAGGGGAAAACAACAAAGTCATCTCTTGTCTGAGCACAACCTACACAGAGTAAATTCTACTGCATTACAGTTATATTCTACTGCATTGCAGTTATACTCTATTGCATGCCAGTTTAAATTCTATTGTATCACAGAGTAATGTACTAGAAAATAAACAGTAATGCAGTAGAATATAACTGTAATGCAGTAGAAAATATTTGTAATGTTAGTTTTTTACTATATTACAGTTTTATTTCTAGTGCATTACAGTTATACTCTATTGCATGCCCGTTTAAACTCTATTGCATTACAGTTTTATTTCTATTGCATTACAGTTATACTCTATTTCATGCCAGTTTAAATTTTATTGCATCATAGAGTAATGTACTAGAAAATAAACAGTAATGCTGTAGAATATAACTGGAATGCAGTAAAAAATATTTGTAATGTATTTATAGTTTTTACAGCATTACAATTTTATTTCTAGTGCATTACATTTAAACTCTATTACATGCCAGTTTAAATTATATTGCATCTATATTATGGTATTTTGGTATTTCTATTGCATTACTATTATTTCTACTGCATTACAGTAGAATATAGATTTAATGCAGTAGAATATAAAATAACAATGATATACTAGGAAATATAAGACTGCTATCTATATTGCATCATAGTGTTAAAACTAGTACATCAGTGATTTTATAAAAAAAATATTTCACAGATGGAATCTTTCGACTACCTGGAAAGAAATAACCACCCAAAAATAGTTGCATCACAATGTTGTTGACTGTGGAGTATTTCTGATGAGACACATGGAAACGTATGCTGGTCATGGTGTGTTTTTAGAATAACTGAAGAAGGAATGACCATGTCTGAAAACTCAATTGTATATGTTGTGTGCCAAGTTTTTTGCAAAGATAATACTTGTAAGCTGTAATGACAAAGGGGCAAAGGTATTGAAAGAAGCATAAGCATGTGAAAAGAAGAAAACAAAGACTTCCAAAATTCTTAAAGATAATGTTGTCAAAGTGGATCAAGATTTGCATCAAAAGTTCATCGACAACGTATTGAAGTTAATTGAATGATCAACACTAAGTACTTTGCTTATGAAAACTTTTAGTTTTAAATATATTGGATTTAAGTATTTTTTTAGTGCATTACAGTTAAAAACATTAGTACATCTCCCTTAAAAAAACAAAAGTTAGTACATCTAAGTTAAAATTTTACTGTTTAAGTGAATTACACCAAAAAAGTTAGTACATCTCAGTGAAAAAGTTACTGCATCACAACGTATTTATATAGTGCATTACATACAGTTAAAAATTCTATTGCATCACATTGTACAAAAAGTGATGCTGTAAGTTTAACACTATGATGTACTAAAAAATATTCAACTCAAAAAAGATACTATAACTTAGATAGATTTACATTGAAGCTGTAACATATAATTTTCTTTCTTTACAATCAAATCATTGTTTTATTTGTAAAAAATGACAAAAAAAAGTTGAAAGGACAATTCATTTTTGGCGTGTAGATTCTTTTAAACCAGCTCTCTTTAGCAGATCTTGTTTCTTTACTTTCTTTGATGCAGACAATAATTATGTACAAGTCCTGGAATTGTAGCCTCCTTTCTCTCCAATTGCAAGGTAAATATTTAGGAACTCATATGAGTATTCCAAATTGTCAAGGTTATGATATTATAATTCGCTTTTAAACTTATTGGTATTATGTTTAGAAGAGGTGTTCTGTTGGTGTTGAGAGTATTCAAAAAAGTTGGAAACCAGTCTGTTTGACAGATGGACGAATCCCTTGCCAAAGCGGATCCCTTTTTGGAGGGATCCATGGGATCCGTCCTACTGGTGGAATTAAAACAATTTTGTTTTTAGCTCGCGTTTTCTAGAGACGTGAATATACTCGGTTTTAAGGAGCGTGTATCCACAGAGTTATGGTTCACTCAAAGATATATGATCTCGTTGTTACTCGAGGGTCGATTCAAAAGAAATTTAAACCATATGCGTTTTATTATAATCCATTAACATCAATGTAAGCGATACAAAGTAGTGGATAAATAACAAATACATACAACCCAAAAAATATAATTCACCCGGTGGAAGTTTGAACAGAGGGTAAATTAGTAAAGTGAACGTGATGATGATTATCAAAACCGGGCTAACCATTTTTGAAAGCTTCTTTTGGCAAACACTTGATTTGAAAGAAGAGATGGATTGGTGATTTGTTTTGTGGGTTAGTGTTGCTGATTTTACAGTGAATAAAATACAAACGATGGATGAGAATGATTCTCATGAGAGGAAATTGATTTTGGAGTTGTTTTAACATTCTGTCTCGTTTGAGCACCATGTACATGGATCTGGCAGATCCCTTTCAAAAGGGATTTGGACTTTGTTAAAAAGGGATCCGTGAAACTGTTGATCATGGGTGTTAGGAATTTGACTATTTCATTTTAAGGGATGGTCGAAAGGAATCCACAGGATTCGATGAGTGTTGGTTAAGGCAGAATACATATTTTATTAAGCGGATGAATATACACGTTCTCAAAGAGCATAGACTCACACGAGGAACTAAGGAACTAATGATACTTATGTAGTAACACGATTCATTTGCTAGCTGAATGTTGATGTTTTGAATTGGATGAGCGAGTGTAACATATGTCGTTGGAGGACTCGAGTAACTATGTGTATATCCCGTCAAAAAATAATTTAAGCCACTTTTGTCCATAAACAAATGTGCCATACACATTAAAGTGTATATATGAATTTGAACCTACAAAGAAAATATTAGTGCAATATATACTTTGTATTTTGAGAAAGTCACATACAATAAGGTGTATATATGATGCAATATATAAATAATATAACAACAAGCAAATCAAAGTAAAGAATTCTGATCATATAACAAAACATCTGATGAGGTGTAGTCTTCTATTAAGGACATACAACCATAAGGAAAATTGAGAATATAAGATGATTATCTAAATAGACCCTAAGAAAAATAAATTAGAAGTAAGATAATGCCAAAAAGTATAATCATACTACTTGCATCATTTTGGTTGGATTTGGCGGTGAGGTTGTTCAAGGTTGTAAGGATGTGTTCGAGAACGAGACACATTTCATTACGAAATTCACTTGGCTATTGAGAACATAGGCAAAGATGCTTATGAGTTTCGGAATATGTGGATGGCCTGTTGATCTGTGAGCCTTACTATTTTGTAAAGCTGTCGTCTTACACGTGAATTGGAATAGCTATAGACACTGCGTGAAACGCAGGGGTTACTATTGTAAAAATGGGATAGTTATAACTTGTAAAGTCTATAAATACCCCCATGACTCTCCATGGGGGTGTGGAAGAATGGTAGGTCATTTGTAACTTCATTCATATTAATAAAGTTTCCTTATTTTCTCTACCCTCTCTCTACTTTCTCTCACAAGACCTATAACTCATATCATGTATTTTGATCATCCTCGACCCCCCGAAGGAGGTTTTAATACGTGTTACAATTGGTATCTGAGCTCCTCAGGGGTGTGTGTGATGCAGATGCGGTCAACGAGCGAGTCAACGTAACAAATACGTTTGGCGCTTATTTTTTGGCAATAAA
>BQNB010191182.1:0-11719 GCA_026074375.1 Tanacetum coccineum | reverse complement strand
AAAGACTTTGTGGTGTATCAGATGGATGTCAAGAGTGCTTTCCTATATGGAAAGATTGACGAGGAAGTCTATGTTTGTCAACCACTAGGATTTCAAGATCCAGACTTCCCTGACAGAGTTTACAAGGTAGAAAAGGCTCTCTATGGTTTGCATCAAGCTCCCAGAGCTCTAATGGTAAAAGGGCCATTGGTACTAAATGAGTGTACAGAAACAAGAAAGATGAAAGAGGCATTGTGATTAAGAATAAAGCAAGATTGGTTGCACAAGGATACACACAAGTGGAAGGAATTGATTATGATGAGGTTTTTGCTCTTGTTGCTAGAATTGAAGCAATTAGGATATTCTTAGCCTACGCCTCATTTAAAGACTTTGTGGTGTATCAGGTGGATGTCAAGAGTGCTTTTCTTTATGGAAAGATTAAAGAGGAAGTCTATGTTTGTCAACCACTAGGATTTGAAGATCCAGACTTCCCTGACAGAGTATATAAAGTAGAAAAGGCACTTTATGGATTGCATCAAGCTCCCAGAGCTTGGTATGAAAACTTGTCAACTTATTTGTTGGACAATGGGTTCCAGAGAGGAAAGATAGACAAGACTTTGTTTATCAGAAGAGTCAAAAGTGATATTTTGTTAGTTCAAGTATATGTGGATGATATCATTTTTAGTTCTACAAAGAAGTTATTATGCATTGAGTTTGAGAAAATAATACATAAGAAGTTTAAGATGAGTTCTATGGGTGAACTCACATTCTTCTTAGGACTGCAAGTAAAGCAGAAGAATGATGGGATCTTTATCAGTCAAGACAAGTATGTGATAAATATTTTGAAGAAATTTGGCTTTAGTGATGTCAAAACAGCAAGCATACCCATGAAAACCCATAAGCCTTTGCTCAAAGATGCAGATAGTGAAGATGTAGATGAACACTTGTATAGATCCATATTAACCTTGAAAACCCTCTCCTCATGGATCTATACAAGTGTTCATCTAGTGAGCCTATTAACCTTGTTGTAGATAAGGCTGTCCATAAGGAGAGGGGAGACAGTATGGAAAGGGCTGCCACTACTGCTACTAGCTAAGATGCAGAGCATGACAGTGGTAACATCACTAGGACCTAATCCACAACAATGCCTAATGTTCCTCTTCCTTAGGGAATTGGTTTAGGTGGTAGACCCAGGCGCCAAGAAACCATGGGGGACAGACCTACTCAAACTAGGTTTGAGAGTTTGTCTAAACAGTCCTATGATTCACCACTCGGAGGATTTAACACACCTCGAAGTGATGAGGACATAATTGAACTTAAAGAATTGATGGAAATCTATACAAAATTATCTGAAAGGGTTCTTGACTTGGAGACAAAAAAAACTGCTCAAGCAAAGGAGATTGCTAATTTGAAGAAGAGAGTCAAAAAGCTAGAAAGGAAAAGGAAGTCAAGAACTCTAGGGATGAATTTATTTAAGATTGGTACCTTTAGAAGAAGAAGTTTGGGTGAGGAGGATGCATCCAAACAGGGGAGGAATTTGAAACAGGGGAAACAAAAGTCAATATTTGAAGAAAGTGATTTTGATGATGAAGGTTTTGATGCAGATATAGATGAAGTGTTCAAAGATGTTGAAGGAGATGCAGAGCAGGTGATTAGTGCTGCTACAGATGAAGTTTCTACTGGTGATGTAGTTAATACTGCTGGTACTGAATTTAATACTGCCAGTGCACCAGTTACTATTGCTGGTATATCTGTTAGTATTGTTGAGCCTATTACTACTGCCAGTGAAGTGGTTACTACTGCTGAACCATGTACTCCTCCAACAACAACAACTGTTATTAAAGATGAAGATCTTACAATTGCTCAGACCCTTATGAAGATGAAGAGTGAGAAATCAAAGGTAAGAGGAGTAACTATGCAAGAACCTAGTGAGACTGCTATAAGACCAACAGTACCACCTCTACAACATGATCAAAAAGACAAGGGAAAGGCAAAGATGGTTGAACCTGAGAAACCATTAAAAAAGAAAGCTCAGATTAAGTTTGATGAGGAAGTTGCCCAAAGATTGCAAGCTCAGATGCAAGCTGAACTAGAAGAAAAGGAAAGACTGGCAAAGCAAAGAGAAGAAGATGCAAACATTACTGAATGGGATGATGTTCAAGCTATGATGGATGCAGATTATGAGCTAGCTGCAAGATTACAAGCAGAAGAGCAAGGAGAGTTGTCTGTTAAAGAAAAGTCAAGATTATTTGTGGAGCTCATGGACAAAAGGAAGAAGCATTTTACCAGACTTAGAGCAGAAGAGCAGAGAAGAAAACCACTAACCAAAGCTCAAAAGAGGAATCAAATGTGTACTTATCTAAAAAAAACATGGCTGGATTCACCCACAATCAATTGAAGAATAAGAATTTTGAAGAGATTCAGAAGGCTTTTGACAAGACCATGAATTGGATAAACTCATTTGTACCTATGGATTCTAAAGTGGTAGAAGGAAATAAAGATAAGGCAGAAGGCAAAAGGCAAAAGGCAAAAGGCAGTAAGAAGAGAACAAGAGAAGAACTTGATGAAGAAAGTGTCAAGAGACAAAAGCTAGAGGATGATGCAGAAAAGGCAGAGCTTAAACTTTGTTTGGAGATAGTTCCATATGATGATAAAGCTGTTAATTTTGAACCTTTAGCTACAAAATCTCCAATTGTTGACTGGAAGACACAAATACTAGGAGATTTATTACCAGATAAAGAGAGCTAATGGAAGTTATAAAATGTACAAGATCTTCAGTGAAATGCTAAATGATTTTGACAGACTAGATTTGATAGATCTGTATAGACTGGTGACAGAGAGGTTCAAGACAACAAGACCAGAAGGAAGTGACGGACTTCTATGGGGAGATCTTATGACTATATTTAAACAAAGTGAGGAAGATGAGCTATGGAGAAATCAACAAAACTACACATTGATAAGCTAGGAATTATATGATTCATGTGGAGTTCATTCATTATTAATGGATATTGTGTATATCCATATGCTGGTAGAAAGAACATATCCTCTTAAACAACTCACACTTGAAAGAATGCTAAATGGAAGGTTACAAATTGATCATGAGTGTGAAATGGCATATGAGCTTATCAGATTTATCAAGTCACACTACAAGAAGTGAAGAAGTGTTTGGATACATCCTCCTAGTAAAGATAAAGCTTTTAATCAAGAAACTTGAAGATTCAGAAAATGAACATCAAGTTTAGGGGAGGATTGTTGGGATTAAAAATACTTCTTCATAACTCGCATGTTTGAAGTTACTGTTTGCTGAGGTTACTATGATTAACTACTACTGGGTGAAGACTGAAGAAATATTCTAAAGTAGCTCTTAGTACTGCTAGCACAAAACTTAAAGTTACTACTATATAGTGTTATTACTATTATTCTAAGTAATATAGATGCTGCTCAAAGTAAGACTTTTGTATAAGTTAGTACTAGTTGTGTATGGTTATACTTGCTTATATTTGATTTAAGTAACGTTATGATAATTAAGGAAAAGATCACTATCACAATAGGAATGATTTTATCTCAATAGGACTCCTTGGTTATAAAAGGAGGTCGCTAGGGAATTAGGTTATATATCTCATATATCTCTCATCATAGTTTAACCTAAGTCGATTAGCTTCAAGGTTTTGTAAACCCTAACACTATTAAGAGTGTTCGTATTATATTGAGGCTAAAAGTTTGGTAAACTATTTGTTATTGATCTTATTCATTACTGTTTCAATTTGAAATTGCTCTTAATCAATTGAACTAGATTCCGCAAGTCCGTTGATATTCCACAATCAAAGTTTCTATCATAGTTGTTTTGGATTTATTCAATACAACTTAGCCTCATACAAGCTAAGTAAGATCTATTTTATTGGGATCAACATGTAGCAAGTTCATGATGTGTATGAACTACTATAATTTTTCTATATTTTTCTGAAAGGTTTAAAGGGGCCTGCTCATGTCAAACTTTGGCAAGGTTCCAGCAGACCATGTTTCAGACACTTTTGTGTTGAGGTATTTTTGAAAAATAGTTAAGAATGTCAATGAGTTTTGGGAAACTTGCAGTAGACTTAGAACATATTAAGGTAACTAGGAATGGAGTTTGGTAGCCATTCGAGGCCATTTGATATTTCTTTGAAATTCGTCAAGTGACTAGAAAAATTGATCGAAAGAGGTTAAAAGGCTATATGAATATAAGGCGAAACATTTAGGTCGTTGTGATAAGTGAATTAAGGCACACACATGAATTCTATGATATAAGATTATATATATGTCGAAACATATTATTTTTCTTTCTTTCTCGCGCTTATGCAAGTTATGCATTTTCCTTATAATTATTATAGCATTCTAATACGCCAACCATCATTATTATTGGTCGCGGTTGAGTTGTTGGCGTTTTCTTCCTTTGTTGAATTCCTCGTTTGATACTTCATCATTTCTCGTGAGTTCATAGCCTCGCCTTTATAAATTTTAAATGTTTTCTTAAACCCGGCGAGGGAGATACATGCTATTTTATTGAATTGAACACAAGTTGTTTTCGGTATGCTGGACCTGAATATATATCTTGATTGCATGAGTAGCATTTGCCAAAAGACCCCAATTTCGTGAACTGTTAAGTACCTATGATGGGTAGCCGCTGTTATAATTAATAAATCTATGGGCTTGACAACCCGGTCCTTTTGGGGATGCATCCATTGTGGGAACACCAGTCAAAACGGACATATTGTATCGAGATTTTTAGTAGGTATAAGGCAAAGATACCTAACCTAGGGGCAAAATTATTGAATATATCTTATATGATTTGTATTAGTTAATAGGATCGGTGGCACGGGCACAATGCAATATTTCCTAATAGCTTGTGTGTACAATAAGTTATCCGATGATTTTTATCTATGCTTGTGTTCTAATCTTTTATTCATATAAACTCTATGAACGTTTTCGTTGAATTTTTAGCATGTTTTTTCTCAGGTACTTATGTTTATGCTTACACGGTGTACTTTTCACATGTGATAAAAATTGTAATTGGGATCGAGTCGTGTTTTGACTCTTTTAAATTATTTTAAAAACTGTTAGGACCTGTGTAACTCTGATGTTTTTTAATATATCAAATGTGATATTTTATTTTAAAACGTCTCTTTTAAGGTCGTTTTCTGTAGCTTGTGCATATGGACTATGAAGTAGCACCCCAAAGTGGTATTCCACTGCGTTGTGATTTTTGGGGGTGTTACAAGCATAACCAAATGTGAAGACAATAGCATAATGTATTCATTGATTCCATTGAAAACATTACATCATTATTTCAGATGTTAACATCACAACATCTCAAAACCATAGTGTTACTCATTCATAAACATAACAAAACACCACAAACTATGAAACCCTACTTTGTTTCTTCCATGTCAGCAACATAACCAGCCTTTAAACGCATCCCAACATGAGTACCAGCCAATAGTTGTTCCAAAACTCCAAGCATCGCAGAATCACAAACAACCATCTCCCTCGTGTATTCCAAAGGCTTCAATGCATCTCCTTGTTATCCCAATGCCTCAAATTCAACTATAAACCTCTGATTCTCACTTTAGTGAGACTCAACCTAAGGCCAGAACAAAGATCGCGCATTAACCTGATAAAGGATTCATCTTCACTGCGTGCTCGACTAAACACAACCTTCATCTTATCTTGCAGAAGAGAGGAATCGGCAATCTCAGTTAACTTATCCAATATATAAAGAGCAGCCATGGTCCTTAAAAGAAAGAATATAGATGTATCTATGATATGGAAAGCTAAAACCGAATTGAGATTTAAATAAGCAACACTAGAAACTCATAAGGCATCCAAGTAAAAAGTAACTCATCAACCTCATAATCATTATTACCTACACAAAGAGTTAAGCCAAGGATTTTTACATACTAATGACATTAACTAAAGCTCCATATATTCTCTAACTCTTTGTCATCTGTAATTGCAGTTACCTAAACATAATAAACCATTGAGGGTCGATATGGCAAACAAATATACTTTAACAAATATAAACTTGAACTCTCTCATCATAAAGCGCAAGCAACATACAAAATTCTGCAAGGCATTATCTGCCACCCATACCCCAACTAGCCCATTTCTAACACCACACATTCCTATGAGCATCAACCTGTTGTCTAACTCCTTTGAGTTTTTGGCTGCATTTCTTTTAGCTAACTAAAAAATTTAGGGTAAATCTGACAATCAAACGCATATCACAGCTTACAACACATTTCCAGCACCCCACATCCGTATGGACATAACCTGCAAACAATAAGAACATACCAAATTGACCCATTTCTATCACTGCACAACCATATCAGTCCAAATGCTAACAAATTCTGACCAAAACAATTAACTTCTTAACAGTAGAGGATGACATAAGCTTTGCATTTACCATAATTAATACTCATAATACACCAAACTGTAGCACGACAACAACTCCCAAAAATACATTGCTATCACCATGGGAAAAATCAAAGATGACACAAACGCACATGACTCAACATATCCCTCGTAACATGGACACATACACAACTAAGCCAAACAAACAACCAGTTCCCCAAACTGTCTAACCCAACAAATTATGAGATTCTAACTTTTCATGGTTCGCATGAACTCACCTTCGCCAAAATCAAAGTGGCAACATAAACATCCAATTTGTCAAAATGCGCATAACAGACAGCATGATCAACCTTTGGCCACTAAATAACCAATCTAACATCCAGCCTGCAATGACACAAAGTAGAAACATAAATCAGATTAAACCTACACCTGATAATACTAATTCTACACATACCAAGTACCGAAAATTAATCCAAAACCAGTACCAAACACTGCTAAAAACTTCTGAACTTCATAACTATGCATAAAAGATGGGAACAACCTGAAATATAATAAACACCGCTACTGTATCTGTAAATGAAGCAACATAACGGCAAAGTTTTCAAAGGAACTAAAAATTACTATATTCGAAAATACAGCGTACCAATCGCCAAGTCTCTCCAAAACAAGAATATAGCTCTGCACTTTGAATATACACCTATCATTACTCATTATATAAGACCAAACACAAAAAAACACTATCTTTAGTCATCACGGCACAACATGGGAACAACTAAATTAAACATCACTGAAAGTTCCAACATTTGAAACAAAACTTTATTCCAAACAAATTATTTAATCACACCTATCTATCAACGAAAGGAAAATGAACTTCTGCATTTACAGAACGTCCCTCTCAAATCGCATATTTTTAACCACACCGCCAAGCACACTGTTAAATCCCAACATATCAAACAACAAATACCAAGACAAGGACACCATAATCTTGACGTCCGCCTAACATCTACAAACCTCGCACATTAAACATAACTACCACTTGCTAAAAATTGTAAAATAGAATCAAAATACATTAAACAAAACAACAAACACATTACTTTTAATAAACACCATAACTTTCATTTGGATTAACCAATAAAATATCCATAAAACTTTCATACTTCACATAACCATAAACCACAAACACATACTAAATATTGATAAGACTAAACAAACATAATAGATGCCAAAAAAACAAAAGAAAACCACATCCTTCCTTAACCAGAAAAGCTTCAATCATCCATCACCTCCAATTGTGCTTCTTTTATCTCAATCTCCTCCTTCGCCTGAGTAATCAGGTCATTCAACCCTATAAGCTTAGTGTCTTCAACACGCCTATCATACCTAAGACCCATCAATGTGTCAAAAACTTCTCCCTGATCCTCAAGCGCCTCCATTTCAGTAATGAGTGCATTCAACTGAACAATCAAATTCCTTGCAGTTTGAGCCTCTTGACGTATTCGGTTAACAAAACGGCGGGTTTTAACAAGTTGTTGAGCCTTGAAAAACTTCATATAACCCTGGACGGAAGTCTCACCGCTGAAATCAATAAGATCATCCATCAAACGCCTTGTAACTTGGTTTCTTGCTCCGGGTGTTGCCATTACTGATCAAAGTGGGTGACATAGAATATGTTGGGATGAGTGATAAAATAGGAAAGCTAGATGACAAAATGTGACTGGAGAAAATGAAAGGGGTAGATGCGAGTGATGATAAAGTCAAAGATAGAGTGATGAAAGGGGTAGATGAGAAAATAAGAGTATATAAAGACAAATATGTGGTGGAAACTCGATCGGCCACCCATCATTGCTTTAGAAAATGAGCTGTCGTGACACACACCTGCTCTAAATTTCATTCAAGTCGAATATAAAGAAACAACAATAAATCTCAATTCCTTAATTTGCATAAACTAAACCCTTCCTATTTATAAAAACACAAACTAAATTCCCACACTATATGTAAGACATAAACTAAACCCCTTTCAATTATATTTCAACCATCAAACAACCATAAAATACAAAATTCGTTACATTAACGGATGCTAAAACAACAAAAACTAATAATGCCCTAAACAAAATCGGGTGTTTCATCCAGTGCTCAAATGAAGAAAGTAGCTTAACAATAAGATTTTGCCCAAAGACAAAGTCCGGTACAACGCACGGGTGTCGACAAGCCTCGTAAATTAAATTATTAAATGATAATTAGTCTTAAAGTCTATTCACATGCATATATGTTTAATGTTTATAAGTTACACAATATATTCAACTATAAATAAGACTTGGATTTAAGTTTCTTTCATCGATTAGTGTACTTAAACGATATGGATAGTGCTTATGTTCATGAACAAAATAATATCCATTGGTGCCTATGTGATGGTAAGAATCTTAACCATGTATTTTACATTATTAAGATGTGGATTTCTAATAATGAAGACAAGCATCTTAAATTATTACTTACTTGTTTTTCTTTCGGCGAAGTCCACACCTACAAACCACCTTCACCACTATGACCACATCCTCCGTTTCATCTCGTAAGGTAGTATTTCTATTTATTAGTTTTAAGTCCTTAAATTTGTGTGTCAATTTAAATCATATACTAATAAATTATGTATTAAGCAAAATTGCAACGAATAGACTTCAAAAGAAACTAACTAAGTGGCAGATCAATCATCCTTTTAATTTCACTCACAGTATCATTGATAATCTCTAACGGTTCTTCTTTCATTTCTCTTTTTTATTTAAATAATTTGAATCAATAGATCAATTAGAAATTTATTGATCTAGGGTTTTATATTGTTAAAAAGGTGGGTGATTGAAGTGATTGGAGCTCAAGAAACCATTTACGCTAATGACAAGTATCAATTACATGTCAATTTCCCTAAGAATTATCCTATGGAAGCTCCTAAGGTTCACTTCGATAACAATTTATTTAAAGTCTTATTGATGTTGTGTTGTTTGGTAATGATTTTTTCATGGGATTGTGTAGGTGATATTTTTGAACCCGGCACCGCTTCATCCTCATATTTATAGCAACGTTCATATTTGTTTAGTCAAGGAACAATATGGCACAACTTTTGAGTCGTAAACTAGAAGAAGATTGCATTTTGTTCATGTACAAGCTTAATGTGGAATTCAACAAAGACTAATAGATGATACATCGCCTCACATACATGAAAGTGTTCAAGGGACGAATGTTAAACAATCAGTAGGACCGTAGGAATGATGTATAAATGATTATGTCAAGTGTTTATTTTTCTTCTGATATGACATGTTTCATATTTGAATAGTTTATTACAATCTCCATGTTTTGAACAGTTATTAATGGTTAGACATATTTTTGTAGTGACTATATATTATTTTTTCATCCATGCTATTTTTTTGCATTTAGATTACAAGTTAAAGTTACTTTATTTAATATTTAAAGATACACTTACATCTTTAATTCCTTACCATTATATATTCATTTTTACAAACACATGTGGCATGATGTAGAAATCACGTAAACAAATTTGACTCAGGTTAAAAATGATTGTATGTTACGAATTTTATTATCGTGAAAGATGAATAGTTTTGCAATACGTATACTTCTGTCTTTATAAAATTCAAATATGTTAATTTAATCTCAACATTTTTCATGTGTGAAGTTATATGATGCTTCACATAAGTAAAAGTTAAATTTTTCCCATAAACAATCCTTGTGCAACGCACGGGTATGAACATGGTTTTTATGTGAAGTTTAACATCCATTTTTATTATACGGAGTAACATTTTACTAAAAGTATAGTTGCGTCAATGATTATTGGATGTTGAATATAGAAGTATTTACATACATTTACTTTTCTTATTTTCATTCATATGCTTAAAGTTACTTTTATCCATCTACCTCATTTTTCTTTCACCAAACAAAACATGTATAAACAAACACGTCTCATCTCTATCTTTATTCACTGGTAATACTTCATCTCTATTCGTAATCTGACATTATTCTTCAACATCGTCAACAACACATTTGGTTAAAGTTAAAATCCATAACACACTCACCTGAACATCTTATCCATGACCCATGTGTTAGGATCACGAAAAGTATCAATCACTTCCATTATATCGTTAGATAGCTCGTAAATAATATTTGAAACCTAAATAGACTAGCTTAGGAAAAAGCCCATGGACAAGCCCATGGCCGGCCTATGTATGTAAGTATAAATACCTTGTCCATACATGAAGAGGGTGTTGGCTGGTTGTTTTTCTCATAATCTAATATTCCATTTTCTCTTTCACTTTCTCTCACTAGAAAGCATCCTCCTAACCCTTCTCTCTCTAGATTTCTTCATAGATCTTTGTGTGTTATTGATTACTAAGTATTCTACAATTGGTATCAAGATCCATGGGGTGATATTATTTGTTTTGTGTTCGTTGTTTACTCGGTTTTCTTCATGCTTTTTGGTTTGAATTTCACAAAGAGTTTTTACCTTTTTGTGGGTTTAAAAACCATAAAGTTTACTACTTTCTTCTTCTTTGGTCTTAGTATTATCTAGTTGTACAAGCAAAATCTTGGAAAATACATAAAAATCTTCATTTTGATAAGTTTTCATTAGAAAGGTACTTTTTTGCCCAAAATCTTAATTTGAAAATTTTTGTGTTAAAAAGTTTAAAGTTTGTATTTTTAAGGTTCTACTAGGCTTAGATAAGTAAGTTATACAATAATTTTTGAGTAAAAACGTCAAAAAGTGAGTCTTTTAGTGTTTTGGAAAAGTTGAAGTTCGTTTTTGTAGGAGGCGGATTAGTCCTTATCTTGGAGGCGAATTAGTTCTCTTATATTGAAGGCAAATTAGTTCTTTCTGTTGAAGGCAAATTAGATTTTTCTATTGAAGGCGAATTAGTTCATTTCTTTGGAAGGCGAATTAGCATTTTCTTTGGAGGCGAATTAGTGTTTCTTTGGAAGGCGAATTAGCTCTTTCTGTGGAAGGCGAATTAGTGTTCCTTTAGAAGGCGAATTAGATCTGTCTCTAGAGGCGAATTACTATTTATTTAGAAGGCGAATTAAGGATTTTTCCTTAGGCGAATTAAGATCTTATTTCCAAGGCGAATTAACATTTTTCTCCAAGGCGAATTAATCTTTATTTCAAGGCGAATTAAGGCTTCCTAAGAGGAGAATTAATCATAATTTGAAGTATACAGTTTACTTCTTTAATTTGTAAAATCCCGTGAAACGTTATTTTCCCGGTTTAATCAAGAGTTGTAAAATCCCGTGTAGTTTAAGACTTAATACACCTAAAAGACATCTCACTTTAACATAATTACTTCTTATCACTGTC